>JALIZH010015212.1:0-75416 GCA_030522465.1 Rhipicephalus appendiculatus
GTTCTGTAAAAATTATTGATGGTCGTCTATTGTAAACCTTTTTTTTTTCGTTTACATACACACATATGTTTCGACTATATCAACGGTTTTCTATATACGAAAAAGCCAGGTCTTAAGGTCCATAATATCTACATTGAAGTCCCCGACTAGTATAAAGGGTATGTGCTTGTAGGCGCTTTATATTGTTTCGTCACAATTAGGATTTATGTTTGTCTATTGCAAAATTTTTTTATTCACATACGCACATATCTTTCGACTATAGCAACGGTTTTCTATATTCCGTGACAGCGGACAGTGAGAGTCGAGAACAAAGCTAGGTCCGAAGGTCCACAATGTCTACGTTGGAGTCGCCGACTAGTATAAAGGGTTTGTGCTTGTAGATGTTTTACATTGTTCAGTCACATTTATGATTGATATTAGTCTATTGTAAAACCTTTCTTTTTGTGTCTCACATATGTTTCGACTATAGCAACGGTTCTATACCGTGACCACAACGGAAGACAAGGCTAAGCCGTAAGGATGCTTCGCCTCTAAAACAGATCTGCGACGCGCGCCTGCCTCACCTGGCTGTAATAGCGCGTTCCTCGCTTACGATCCCGAAAAAATCGTGGTCGTGCTACAGCGGAGACATGACGCGCTTAGCGTTTCCCTCTAGTCCGGCCGAGGTGTCCAATCACACTTTAACATGCCACGGGATGGCAACATTAGCCCAAGTAATGCGTCCAATATGCGACGCCCTTATGACTATCACACCTTTTTTCTCTGATTACGCTCTCGCCGTTAACTATTACAGCTACCACAAGGGTTTGTTTAATCATTGATCATGAACGTTAGTCGTCGGGATAGAGATGTACCAAAAAGCGTCAACGTGAATGTATCTACGTGAAAAGGTGCTATAGGTGCCTAAATCAATATACATTGTTCAAGCTGTCTTCTATCAATGTACAGTAAACAGTCGATTACTTGTGTAAGGGCACCTTTATTTTCGTGTTATACCGATTCCTACGACGGAGGGTTCAACCCTCCGTTCGTTCTTTTTTACAGCGAAAGCTGTTATGAGATCACAACAAGGGTGCCGTAGTTGTCCGCCGCCGCCGGCGGTGTCCGTCACCACTATCGCACAAAATAAAAAAAAAATGAATTAAGAAAAAATATCCAGGAGGGAACGGGGTCCGAACCTGGGTCCGATCCGTGCCCGCCCGGTATTCGACGCTGAGCCGTGCTGGTTTTTTTTTTCTTTATTGCACTGAGCCGTGCCGGTGCTCAAAACTCCGGCGCAAGAAAACACTAAACAAGTGCTATGTCGGGAAGGAACCGCCATAACGTACGCAATATAACGTGGTCGAAAAGTGAAATAGCAACCACGCGTCACAGAATGCGAATTGTGTAACCAGGCGTCACACCGAAACAATTAGTGGAGTAGTGTGTACCTTGCAAGCGTACTTGTATTAGTAGCCCCGAGAAAGTTAGCAACGAGTTGTAGAAATTGCGCTCTTCCAGCTTTCGCTGTGACTGCGCTGCGCTTTCCGCGCAGGCCTGGCGTTTTTAAATGCAATGCATTTCTTAGCGAACTTCGGCGACTATCTGTCTATATGTTTCGTTAATGGGATTTATACCAAAATTGGTATGGCAAAACATGACTGTATGACAAACATGAATGACTGGTGATATAATGAAAATATTGACTAACTTGTCATAAAAGTATGATTTACACGCCATGGCCGTAGTGCTCCTGAGGCCGTTTTCTTAACTTTATATATCCAAAAATTGGTACGATGAGGCATTTCTACATGAGCAACATAAATGACAGGTGGTAATATGAAAATCATGATGTGCATGTCATGCACAACATGATTTACATTCCACGCTCATGTTGTGCTGACGGCCGTTTCGCTAGCTTGATATACACCAAATTTGGTATTGCGTGGCGTGACTGTATGACGAACATCAATGCCAAGTGGTCATATGGAAATCATGACATGTCATGTGCAACATGGCTTGCATGCCACGCTCATGGCACCTTCGCGGCACTTTCGCTAGCTTGATATACACCAAGTCTGGTATTGAGGGACGTGACTGTATGGCGAGCACAAATGACAAGTGGTAATATGGAAATCATGACACGTCATGTGCAACATGACTTGCATGCCACGCTCATGGCGCGCTCGCTACCATTTCGCTAGCTTGATATACACCAAATTTGGTATTGCGTGACGGTACTGTATCGCGAACATAAATGACAAGTGGTAATATGGACATCATGACATGCCATGCGCAACATGACTTGCATGCCACGCTCATGGCACGCTCGCGGCCATTTCGGTAGCTTGATATACACCAAATTTGGTATTGGGTGACGTGACTGTATGGCGAACATAAATGAAAAGTGGTAATATGTAGATTATGATTTGTCATGCGCAACATGACTTCCATGCCACGCTCATGGCGCGCTCGCGGCCGTTTCACTGGCTTGATATACACGAAAATTGGTGTTGGGGGGACGTGACTGTATAACGAACATAAGTGGCAGGTCCTAGCATGTAAATCATGACATGCATATTATGTACTGTATTTTTGGTCCTTTCTGGCTGCTTCGCATTACATCGATTCCCACACTGCGTGGGATCTGCCGGTTTTTTTTTTATCATTAGGGTTGCGCTCAGAGAACCTGTTCTTTCGGATCTTATCACTGCTTGCGCTCGTTGTTGGGTTGCGATCAGCCAGTGAGTTTATATTTGGTGCCCTTTCATACAAAGCGAAATTCGTCGGGGTTGGCAGGAAATAAAGCGAGCTTTATCGAGGAGATGCCTCTGGGGATATGGAGCATGATCAAAATAAACATGTTTCAAAAATCAGGCTCACAGAGCAAGTGAAATGTTGCTCCGTTTGAAGCGTGCTTGCCTGTTGTTTCCGTCCAAGAATGGAACGCATTTATTACGTTTCATTTTATTTTGCTGGTAACATGTTTGTCTTCATTCATTGCATCGATCAAAGAAAGCCGTGTCGAGGAAACGTTATCAAAATCGAAATGTCCGGGAGTGAGAAATGTTTGTGACAAACACAGATCGGGACGCTTATTCACATCGGTGGCCAATTTCAGAAGTGCGAATATTGAGGGACGCAAAAGGATATAACAAAAAAAAATATTCGGATGCTTTCTGCAGATGATGATCAAATGAAGTTTGGGTAGATAGCTTTCTTTTTATTTGTTGAGCCGACGTGCGCAGCAAGTTCGTCGCAGCGGATTGATAAGCGTGCTTTATCGTTGATCGGAACAGGTCTGTTGATAAAATGCTTTCTCTGAGGAAAGAGTTTTTTTTTATTGCCCGGGAAACACCATTGTCGTGGAAGACACTTGGGCTCTTTGCAAGTGAATCGTACAAATGGGAAATGCAGTGTTTCGAAAGAACGCAGGAAAATACTGCTGGTTTTTAGTGCTTTTTAAAGATAATGTTTCCGTATAGCATGATGAGAGGGAAGCAAGTTCGATTAATATGCAACGTTTTATCAACTGACAAGAAGTCTATGTGCTTTGCGTCTACCAACGTAGACACCACAGCGAGAACTGAACTTACAAGAATTCAGTCCGTCACAGTTCAACGAAAGTTTCATGAACACAACATAAACTCTTCTTCTTCTCCAATAAAGCCAAATATTTTTTTTAAATCTTGGACATTTCAAGTCAGACGCTCAAAAAAACTGAAGAGCACTTTCTGTATCCGGCAAGTTTGGGCACGCAAACCTTGGCGTGTGCGACCACGACCCACTATTCTTTCTATCTGTCGCATTCCATAATGATCGCTCCTAACATTTAGGAGCGAAGCTCTTCATTCCGTGGGTCGTGCGTCCCGTGTACGTAGTAGCCACCTGCGTGATGACGATGACGCTGCCATCATGGCACACCACATGGAATGTGGAGTGCCGTGATGACGATGACGATCGCGATGCCACACAACACATGGCATCGCGAGGGGCGAAGCTCCCTTATGCTTCGGCCGGCAGAAAACAGCCAACTCAGAACTGGCACGGACTGGGGGAAGCCGACTGTCTAATTAAAACAAAGCATTGCGAGGGCCGTTGATCGGTGCTGACGCAATGTGATTTCTGCTCAGTGCTCTGAATGTCCAGGTGAAGAAATTCACAAAAGCGCGGGTGAACGGCGGGAGTAACTATGACTCTCGGCACGCCACATCCCGGCACACCACATTCAATGTGGTGTGCCGTGATGACGATGATGATCGCGATGCCATACAACACATGGCTCGCGAGGGGCGAAGCTCCTTATGCCGTGCGTCGTGCGTCGCTTGTAGTTTGTAGCACGCAGCAGCCACCTGCGTGATGACGATGACATCGCGATGCCATACAACACATGGCATCGCGAGGGGCGAAGCTCCTTATGCTTCGGCCGGCAGAAAACAGCCAACTCAGAACTGGCACGGACCGGGGGAATCCGACTGTCTAATTAAAACAAAGCATTGCGAGAGCCGTTGATCGGTGCTGACGCAATGTGATTTCTGCCCAGTGCTCTGAATGTCAATGTGAAGAAATTCAAAAAAGCGTGGGTGAACAGTGGGAGTAACTATGACTCTCGGCACGCCACATCCCGGCACACCACATTCAATGTGGTGTGCCGTGATGACGATGATGATCGCGATGCCATACAACACATGGCATCGCGAGGGGCGAAGCTCCTTATGCCGTGCGTCGTGCGTCGCTTGTAGTTTGTAGTACGCAGCAGCCACCTGCGTGATGACGATGACGCTGCCATCACGGCACACCATATGGAATGTGGTGTGCCGTGATGACGATGACGATCGCGATTCCATAAAACACATGGCATCGCGATATGGTCTCACATGCACATCGTTTGACCACATGCAACAACCACCATCACGTCTTTGATGATGTACCCCAGGAGCATCGCCCACTCACTATCACTCACTCCGCGGATTAATGTGATTTTTTTCTTTATCCCGTAAAAACCGTGACCCACAGCGATTCTCCAGTAGCTCAAGTTCTACCAGCAGTCTTCGAGCACCCGGCCATCGCCGATCTTCCAAAGAGTGGGTAAATACTACTATCAAAGGCATCTGCAGCGTCTGCACTGATCATTTCCTGAGCTCCAGCGTCTCGTAACCCCTCGACATCCTGGTCACGCTCTTCGGTCTTGTCTTCTCGCAGCTTGTATTTCGATTCTCGGTCCCGGCTTCGCACCGCAGGGTTTGCTGCTCGGCACTGGCCACTCCCTTGTGCATTTGCAGCCGGAAACCGTGGAAAAGTCAGCCGTTGTCTTTTCGCTCGACGTCCTCTTGTCCAACTTCTGGAGCAGCCTGGAAAAATATCTGTGCTTCTGCGATGGCATCGACTGTGACGCTCCACGCAAGCATGTGCAACCAGCACCGAATTCCTGGCTGTTGGAGACGCCCAGTGGCTGCGACGCACTGCCGCGTCCCACGCAGATTTTGGCAAGTTGTGACGTAATGTCGCAACCGAGCAGGACCGCTTCGATGCCACAACTTTAACACCCAGCTGCGGCTTTTCTAAAGGAAAGCCTGCCACCGATGGCCGTAGGCTTCGTAAATAAAAAGAAGGGCAAGTTCAAATGCCGCAAGCCACCTTCTGCTCCGCAACTTCCAAAGCAGCCTAAATCAGCCTGCTGTCACTACCGTAGGCTGTGAAACCGCCTCACCACCTCAGTGCAATAATGAGGTCCTTCGCACCACCAAGAGCACGGAAAATTGTCAACCGCAGGACACCTATCCAGCCCTCGAGAATTTCACGCTGGTGTGCTCAAGGGGCACCCTCCGACGTGCAAGGGCTTTTGCTTCACTTCCTGTGATTCCCGTGTACGCGGCCGTAGCAGGAACCGTATTGTTGAAACCGTCAGCACCGAACGGCGCCTTCCTGCAGGGATCGCGCTTGGCGCTGCGTCTGCGCTCTCGGCGCGTCCCGACTAAATCAAGGTGGGCGTGAACAGCCGCCAAAGTATCATAGCAGTCGACGTGTCCTCCTGGAATGCTTGCGGGAGCTCCTTAGTGTCACCGAGCTCAGCGGCATCCCGGTATCCGCCCGCGTGCGCGGCCGACCGAGGATTGAGCAAGGGGTACATACACGGTGTGGATGGTGACCCTGCAGATGACGATCTGCTTCAGTCTGTTGAGTCGAGCGCCCCGGTGCTATCTGCCACCAGGACCGGAAACACAGTGTTGCTTCGGTTTGCCGTCCCTGTTCCACTGCAGCACGCAAGCCTCCACAAGCTCCGGTTTCGGTTGCGGCCTGCCAGGCCACGAAGGTGGCCTGGCAGGTCGTCCTGGCCATGCAAAAGCCACCATGGGGCCGTCTTGGTCATGCAACAGCCACCTGCAGGCACCCCAACTGTTGCCTGCGCTGCGGTAGGAGCACCCCCTCCCCAGAGAGTTGCAGTGCGAAAACTAGATGTGTAAACTGCGGTCGCGACGACCGTGCGAACACTCGTGCCTGTCGTAAATGGCAAGACGAATGCAGGGTGGCCACCATCATGGCTTCCTCTATGATCCTACTTTCAAGGCGACCTGGGCGCGCTATGGTACAGGAGCAGAGTCACTCCCACATTTCGGACTCTCCCTCCGCCATCACAGGCACTCGCACGTATGCCCAGGCTGCCTGCAGTGCACTCCGCCCTGTAGCACCCCCTGTTCACCAGCAGGTTGGTGGCCATGCGGTGCTACCTGGTCCCACTTCCAAAGCGTCACCTATTACTCCTACTGTGAGGCTGTGTGCAGAGCCTGTGGCGACACCGAGGGATGATCCGTGTGACGCAATCATCGCATCGCTGCAGCTTACGCCGAGGGCCGTCGGCGAGCTGCTCCCATCGTACACTCCACTGAAAGCTATCTGTCTGCAGGCAGGTGGTCTCCAAAACACTTCTACCCATCATGACTACCTGACAAAGGCCCAACTACCGCCTACGTGTTCTCCACCTACCCGCGGCTACAGAAAGGGACTTCCTGTTCTCTGCCCACCACCACGCTGATGTCTTCAAGGTGGTCCTTCACTTCCTTGGGGACACGGGACTGGACCATGGGCTGTGGAAGCCATCCTTCACGTCCTCGGCATGGACGCCATTCTGCTCGTCTTCTTCTTCTCTTCTCTTTCAATCTTCATTTCTCTCTCCCCTTTCCCCTGCAGGCGCTGAGACGTGCTCTCATTTAGGGTTGAAGAAATTGTGTCTTTCTTTCTCCTCAACCTCACCTCGTCCCCCTTAGTGCCCCAGTGCTAAGTAGTGATGCTTGCCCCATTTCTGTGGCAAACAAGCGCTACTAGTTTTTTTCTGAACATTCATGAATTGGAAAATGAAGGCATGTAACTATAAGGGAGATTTCACAACACCATTCCTCTCTGTGCCCTTACCGGTGTTCGTTTGCAGCAGCTGTCTTATGGGGATATCTTTATGAAACACTGAAGCAGTGCCAACATTTCAAACCATTGTTCACGGGAATTTTTTTCGTTAACCTAACCACACTTCGTCAATATGTTTTGTCTACATATCTCGGAGATAAGATGCGGACGGTGAAGGAAAGAAAGCGACAATGAACTACCAACAAAGAACACCTGGTTTCAACTGATCTCTCGTCCTAGTCTCATAAAGGCAGATGTTCGGATAATAATAAGATGATACATCAAGAAGTATAATTCGAGAAGGATAAAAAAATTCCATTTAAAAGTGGTGAACGCCGGACACACATGGTCTGCCATCGACGCGTCGGTTTCTTCGCAAAAGTGGGAGGCAATTATTGATGTTCATGATGAGAGTGTCACGTTGTGAGGTCTGAAATATCAAAATGAGCGGGCATTGTATGTCTCTTATGTGCTGGCAGGTAAATGTTCATAATTCTACAAATTGCTCTTGGAGCAGCACGAGACGCGGGTCACATATTAGCATTTCACAAGAGACGCTCACTTTTCGTACTTTACTAGGGGCTGCACGAATTCGTGTGTATTGTACAATTAGTGAAAACATTGAGCGAATGGCTTTACCTTTATATGTATGACGGAGTGTCTGTTACTATGGTTAAGGCATAGAAAGGGATCACGACACTACCTTTCTTTAAAAGGGTTACTGCTGAAGTGCGTACTGGTGCAATGAAAATCACATAAAAGAAATCCAAGCAAGTACCTGGTAGTAAACAGCCATGATCGCCGGGGTGAGAAATAAGAGCGGCCGTCAGTAAAAAAAAAAAAAAGGTAAGAAAGCGCAATAATTTGCGCAACCTAAAAGAAAAACACGAAAATATTGTGCCGTCGAGAGCAAAAAAGTGCTGAAGGTACTGATGTGCGAGAAATACAGTATATAGAGAAACACTCCCCATAGATATGTTGCGACTGGAAATGGCACGCGGGCGTTCTGTACAGATACACCGAAATGCCCCTAGCAAAGCAAAGCTAATGGATCAGCACTCATGCTGAAAACAGTACGGTAAAATAGCGATCTCTAAGATAGAATAATAAGGAGGCACAAGTAAATCGCAATACAATGTAAACTGCTATCGGTGTGCGAACCTCTTCGAATCTATAGGCTATCATCGAGGGAGAACCATATGGTATTGCCTGTCCTTGTTTGCCTACTTCTCTGAGGTGGCCAGCGGTTTCCTCTCTGTGGGTCCAGGTGAGAGCGTACTTAGGCAGTGAACCAAAATGCACCTTGTTCTGCGCAACCATGGGCATTTGTGCTTATTTCTTTCGTTTGTTTTCTATATTTCTATTGGCGTTTATTTTTGTCAAGGTCACATTAGCCCACCTTCTCGTACGCCTAATAACGAGAAATTTGCGGATAGCGCAGAGGCGGAATGCTTTGATATTCTGCCTTTACTTTAATTGGATAACCTGGACCACGGAGAAAGAAGTATTTGAGGAGTAGAAACTTCCACGCCGTGGCAGCGCGCGAGCGCAAACGCGACAGCGTCACGAGGAATGCGGCTTACGCCGAAGCTCGACAGATGACGCTTTCGGCGTGTTGCCACCTTTTACATGCGCTTCTATGGACGCGAAGCATAAAAATCATGATAGCGCCTCGTACACTGAAATTCTTTTCAGATTTCTCTCTGTAACATCAATCGGTAGATGTGAGAGATATTTCAGCTGCAGTTACTAATTGATACTACCAGAATTAAAGACCGTACAGCGCTTGAAACGAGGCCCCTGAGCAGACGACGCCTCCCTCAGCAGGCACGCGTCCCTCGCTCCTCGCTCGCATGTTGTGCGCGCGCATGCGTAGGTGGCCTTGGGAGGGAAAGTTTCCGAGAAGCTGCCGCGCTGCCGCGCATTGCAGGCTTTCTGTGTCTCGAGCTCGTTCAGTGGCTTCCTCCGTGGTGGCTTCCGCGCGTTGCGCCGGCGGCGCCGACTCCTCGGTGTTTGCGCGCGCGCTTTTCACGCCGCGACAAAGGAGAGGGCTTTCCAGATTCTGACCAGTGTTTCTTCAGGATGCGGCGGAAATGTTTTGTGCGACGAAAGACCGAGAGCAGACGCCTCGTACACTTCACGGAAGCACTTCTCGAACAGCGACATAGACAAGCGGCGCTATTGTGGAGAATTTGGTGGCGAAGTTCTCCTGGACAGACCGAAACGGCCAGTGTTGTTACCAGACGCCGTGCCTTCAATCTGTCCGCGCCGTCCCAGCTACTTGTCTGCTGTTCGAAAAAAAAAAAAAAGAGAACGAACTGGATCTGTCGTGAAGGGCGGAAAGCGCATGCGAGGACAGATACTTCGGTGGCTCAAGGTACAAACATGTCCGCTGCTTGCAAGGGTGAAGAAATTGAGATTGTGTGCCCTGTAACCTCCTCTTCCCATGAGTTCACTGCATTGAACTATTAAGAGACAAGCACCGGCGTCCGCGAGGTTGAAAGGCATAATACGGGGCTCTGTGCCTGTAGTTCTTATTTTATTTGCATCTTTCTCGATTTTTTGGTCACGGACAACGCTGATTTTTCGCTCACAACCAACGACGTCGACGCCGACAGTTCTGCGAAACGAGCTCTTGAACGCTGTCGCGTTAAAATTTGGAGCTGGCGAGGACGCATAAAAACACACCCATTCTAACGTGAAGCGCGAACAGCGAATCGGCGCCGAATGGCCTTGAAACGACGAGCTTCGTCGGAGAGCGCGGTGAGAGCGGCGCCTTTTTCCTTCTCCGCTAGCGGAATGTCATGACAGAGGGCGCGTCAGTGCTGTGCCAGATTTCGTGACTTTTTTAGGACGCCCGAGCGAGCGCAGTTTCTCCTCCTCAAAAATTCTTGCTCCGTGACCTGGACTATACAAAGTTTGAGAGCAGATTTAACCGTATGCAGCGAAATGAGAAGCAGTGAATACGTTGACCAATTGATCTTGTTTTTACTGGCCTGTCGATGATATTGGGAGCCAATTAACTGCTGTTTTGAGCCATGCATCTTAAAAGACATCGCAGAGCTTCATCATACGATGAGTACTTTGCTGATAATGAACATTTCACGGTTTCGTGTTCTACACATGTCTTATTAGTTCATTAGCCACGTCTACAGGTAACCAAAATACTAACTTAACTTATCACAACGTCGTGACAAGAGCCTGCGGCTGGATCATTCTGAGCGCCAGTCACAAGTGACGCCTGAAGAATCAGTGAGCAGCAGCATTAGGCGAAGAGCAGCGTGGTCACCAGAACGCAATGTGCCTCAGCACTGCTACGCAAGAATTACTTGCGCTTGATTACTTTCTTTTTATGGCTTCCTTTGCTATTGATGCGATCTGTCAGCTGCACGCATTCGCGGCCGCGTTCATCCCCGCTAAAAAAGATGTGGGAAGAAACACACAGCTTCCAAACAAACCATGCGAAGGAACATTCCAGCAAGCTAACTGGAATTGTCTTCTCTTGAGGTGGAGCGCTCTCCGGCTTTGTTTGCCGTCCAAACCAGGGTGGTACAACGGCATCATGTGTCGTTACGTCATGCGACGTCAACCGGAATTGGTGACGTAATGATGACGTCCCAAAATTACGTGGTCTGTGACGCCATGATGATGTCATATGGGGACGTCATCAGGTGATGAAGATTTTTTGCATCACACATCCCCGACGCCGCGGTACGTTCGCAGCCGAATGCCAAATTTCCAGTTTGACGAGGCATCTACGGCTTTCGCCTCAATAATGCATTATTCAATAAGCAAGGCCCGTCTGCTGTAGCGAACCAATAAACAACTGAAGTTGAAACTCTGACATGTCCGGAAACGGTGACTTGAGGATATGCATGTATAGTTACCGCATGCAAAGGCACAGCCAGTTAAGTCTACAGAGCACCTAACAAAAATAAAAATGATTGTTTGAATAAATGAAAAATGAGCAGAAGATGCGCCTATTCAGCGGTGATTCCGCTAAAATAGAGGCCCAAGCAGCTACGGAAAATGTGTAACCATGGCGTTGCGGGAGCCGGTGCTCCATCAGCTTCACACGTTAGTATATCTTTACGGCTTTACATCAACTAGCCATCAGTGCTGAGTCTTTGCCGTATATTACAAGTTTATCGCGGTAGGTCGGCTCCTGTATCAGTTCATTTCATGCATTTTTCTCAGTCTCCTTGTTGCCCAACAGCGAATATTGAACCTCTCGATGACTTGGCTTTTATTTTATGTTTCGTGTCCGCTCACCGTGACCGCCCTATTTACTATGGAAGGCTGGCCCCACGCGTCTCCTCTTGACGCGGCAGCACCCGCGGTGATCTGTTTCAGCAAGCCAAGGAGTGACAAAACCACCTCCGACACTGATGACCCAGTAATCTACTCCTATAACATCGATGAATCGAATCTTCTGACAAATACGAGCTTGTAATAGGTGCAGGACGAAGAGAAGACTGCTGAGCGTGTTGTCCCGCTGCAGTTTGCTGCAATGGGTGATCCGAAGGCCAGCCTCATTGACCAATGTTTTGTGCCAGTGCTCGACATAACTGAAATCAGGTATTTTAACAGGCAAAAGGCACCTTTTCCCGTAGGCGCTGACCCCAAATGCAATCAAAAACATCAGAATCAACACACGCAGAAATATATTGAGCTAAAGTTGAAAATGTTGCCGCATTAAAGACTTTGCTCCGGGTCATAGTCCTCAACAGTATGCAAGTTTGCTCCATGTTCCCTCTGTCATGTAGTTCACTACCGGTGCTATCTACGGTACTGAAAGCACCATTTCACATATAAATTTACCAATGCTTAAAAAAAAACAGTTACAGATTAAGCATCTGTTACAGATGTTTCTCGCGGTGGCGTGCACGTTGTGCGCAAGTACAAACGAATGACTGCCATCGGAAATGAAGACAGGACTTTTGTGCCATGTAGTTCTTCCTTTCGTATCAAGGCCACTTCAGTTCTCATAATGCATAAAGCTGGGACTTGTGATCCGTGTGTGCAGACGTAACGACGTGTCACCACTGTTCTGCTACTCACAACAATGATCGCTGCAAAGCTTCCAGTTTCAAGTACTCGAGCCTCTTTGGACTTCATGATGCCTCTTCGAAGGAGTGTCTCCTCATTCTAGAAAAAAATAGCACACTAAGAAAGCGGATAGTGAGGGACCACTGAGTTTTCGAGATGCTACGGTGATAGTTCGGAAACAGCACCGGTGCCGCTACCGTTTACGACGTGCGTTAACGAATACAACCGTGTCGACTATACGCGCTTACCACAACTGTATTCCCCCCTTTCTTTTCCATGCAGGCCGATCAGAGTCCACATAAGCGATAAAGGCTTGGATAAGGAGATTTTTCGAGATGATGATCACTGCTTCTGGTATTGTACTGTCAGGGTGTGAGTTGGCCCCTGACTCTCAAGGAATTGCATAAGTGAACTAAATATATATTCCAGATATATCGTTACAAGTTAAGGAGGTCTCCGTTATGATGTGCTCACTGTTGGAAGCGCCTGAAACGTTTTTCAGTGCGATGATGTCACCATCTGCTCAAAATGCGTAAAGGATTCTGCATCCTGCACTCGGCCATCGAAATCATTATGTAGAGCTGTATCTATGTGCTGGATACACAGCAAGGCCCACCCTGCTTCGTCTTAGACCCTTACAACGGAAGGTTCTCAAAAACTGGTCTTACTGGTTTCACCACTTCTATGAAGCATATTTTTCTTAAGAGTTAAAACAGCGCACTTAGAGCTCCAGTTGAGCTGTGCCGCCGTAACGACATGGTCTCAACTTCTCAACAGCTTGACGGCACGCTATAAACCACGCAAACAACACTTGGTTGATGCTAATGGCACTTTCAAACCACAAGAACACACGCACTCGGAAGAAAACTATTACTGAAAAGCAATAACATCACAAAGGAATTATTGTTGAAATCATCAGCGTAAAAAAAGCGTCCACCAAGAAACACTAACAATGCTTTAAGCTATAGTTAATGTCACTGAAGCAATCGACTTTATGCGGAGCACCATGACATCGCCAGAGTTACGAAATTTTGCCGGTAGTTTCACAGTTTTGCTTTTGAGCCAATCAGCGCACGTCAGAAGGGAAAACTTGGCAATATCACCTTGCGCAATCATCTCAGAAGGCAGCCGCACGATGCACGTGGTAATATTTTTCCCGTTGTTTAAGTTTTTCGAACAAAAAGTAACTGAGAATAATGCTCAGCCTGGAGAATATGTTAGGGCTGTATCCAAATATATAACTACGATAACATGCACTATTGCTAGGTGCCACTCTGAAAACGCTGTATTATCGCGCTTCAGGTTTATCTTCCTTTCGGATGTACCTGGATACTACATCAGTAGTACTGTTCTCCAGGTGAATGTTTTTTTTTCCACTGCTGTTCTCACTCGAAACAACCAAACTTAATTTAAGGATGATTTCGCGCTTTTCATCTGCGCTATGTCGTCAACCGCCCCCAAAGTGCGATAACTACGTAATTAGATAAGGTGAATTTGTCCCAATCTACACTTAAGTAAAGCAAGATAGTAGGGGCCCCCACTGCATGAAAAGCAAGTTCGTGTAAAGATACGTTGTGCAGGTCATATATGTATACACCAACTCGAAGCTTATGCCCTTGTTCACATTGAATGCGTACTAATGGTAGCCAGACGGCTGAGAACTGGCTAACCTCCCTGTCCCTCCTATCCTCCTCCTCTTCCTTAGCGTACCGACGTGTGATGAAAACACTGAAAAATACCAAAGTAGATCACGGCTGAAGTTCTGTTAATGAGCATAAGTTTGTTCGTGCATAGGGGCTTTTAATGTATCCTTGCTACGTAACGTAAAACGCAACGGGCACTTGGTGAAAAAAACACGTGTATTGTACAACAGATACTAAATCATCAGGGCTATCCAAGGATATAAAAACCATATTAAGTTCGACATCGATGGCTGCACACGCGTCAAAGCCTCTGAGGGGTGTCAGGTTATATGAAGCTGTCAAATTTATGCGATTGTTTATCATGAATACGCGACTTTTTGCGCTGAAACGCTCATATCAATATCAAAATGTACAATTCTCAAAAGAAACACCTAAAATCTTAAGAAGCGAGAAGGCTAGACATAAGCAGGCTGAGCGAATATGCATGTTGTGCGAAAGTTAGACAATTCCGGACAGTGAATCACAATGAGCGCCTGAAGGGGATATATTCGTGTGCTCTCTCGTGTTTTCGTCATACTTCGTGACGCCGTGTAGTAAATATGAGTACTGATGAATTCTAATGGTAATATTAGATAAAAAGGGAACCATGTGTAGATGTGAAGCAGCGGGCGCTAACGCTTACACTGGCGGCGGCGTTGACGCTGGCGCTCATCGCAGCGTTGCGCAGGAGAGAAAACTGGGGAGGCGCAAAGCAGGCAGTGATGGAGCAGTGTTTCCTACTGGAACATGCCAATCGCTGCTAATGGGCAATGAGAGACAGAAGACTCCGACTGGACACAGAGACCCGCACTCCCGCTTTTAGTTAACGCGCACGCTGCGAATTTTTATTGTTCAACAACGCACAGGAGAAATCTCCCACCGGCACCACCTTCGAGGTCAAGATCCATTGCCGTATCTACGGGGTGGCCAGTGAACGGTTGTGCAGCGCGAGCAGTCGGTTTTTTCAACCAAGAATCTCGCTAGCAGACGCTGCCTGCGTCGGCGTCGCGAGGCGAGAGAGGGGGGAGCGTAGGAGAGGAGAGAGGGGGGTGACACGCATGCGCAGTGGGAGTGTGAACGCCGTGGGCAGGGATGCGTAGAGGAGAGAGGGGGAGTGTAAGAGGGGAGAGAGGAGGGGAGGCGCATGCGCAGTGAGGGTGGGATTGCCGCGGGGAGGGATGCCTGGAGGGGGGGAGAGGAGGTTTTTTTATTTTTATTTTTTTTAAAGGGTTTGCGCATGCGCAGTAAGGGTGGGTACGCGGCACACCACCACCACCACCACCACCGGATTAAGCTTCGCCATAAGATGCTTCACATCTAAAATAAAAAAAACTTACTGAGGATAATAAGGCGGCATGCTTCCCTTGTGCTTCGAATCAAGCAGACTGTATTTGGGAGCAAGCCTGTTGAAATAAAACTAAAATTATATGCATTAGCAAGAGGCGATTTCATCAGGTTGCAGGCAGCAGGAGAAAAATGTGACTCAGCTATAGTGGAGATCAGCGAAACGTTAAATATGGCATGAATCATTGCACCACCTCATGTCCGTAGTTATTAAGGCTCTTCTATGCGTTGAGAAATCGACACATGTCAAGCGTATCGGTATTCCTTGGCCACCGCAGTTTTGAATGCCGCAGAGTTGTATTGTACTGTGTCCACTACTGCTTAATTTGTATAAAACTGTTCGAGGGACGTGTGCGCCGAGCCTAGTGGTCTTGTTCTGGCCGTTGTGCAATAGTGAACCACCCATTCATGGTGAGATCAACTCAGCAGGCGCATTAAACGAGAAATCCTGGCAAGAGAAACCTTGGCGAATTTCTCATGAAAGAATTTCCCTCTTGACGTATACTTCTTGCACTGATTCTATTCAGGCACCTCTCGTAGCTTTACTGTGAAGCTGGGCAGAGAAGAAAGTCCGGATTTGTAGAGATCATCCGGATGTGGGCGTTCGCCGTTGGGTGAATGCAGGTTCTCGCATGCGGAGGATGGACGCAGACAGTGCGGCAGAGGCACGTGTAATTTCGGCACCGAGGAAACTGAGGGCAGCCAGCAGGCCTCGATGCAGTAGTAGTACTGACACCCATAATTGAGATGGGAATACACTCATTCACATTACAGATAATACGAACACCCACGTAAGACGGAAATGGTAAACAGGCAGAAGCTACCCAGGCGTTCGCACGTATCAAAGGCAAGGAAGCTGGCCGGTACGCGGCCGTCTTCTTCCAATTTAGGCTTTTCGGTGGGCGGCCCCGGCACTCTCCCGGAACTGAGAAATGGTGCCGCGCTGTCGCGCTTCTCGCCTTCAGCGAAATGAATTGCCGGAACCAAGAAAGCCGTGCCTTCTAGCTTCCGTGGACACCACCTGTTTTCTGTTCCTGCCCCTCCCTCGGATGAAGAGACCACATCTGACTACTTCTTTTTATTGGCTCCCATCCGCAGATTATTTTTTATTATTATTCTTTACTGTCTTTATTGCTGCGTACCCGAGGTCTCTGGAGCGGTAGGTGTCAGAAACTTCCAGGATTCAAAGGAATCTTTCATCAGTTATCATGTAAAAGAGGGAAACTTCTTCAGTGCCACAAGAAAAAAAGTTTCCATTACCAACTGCTGCACTTTAAAAGCTGTTGACAAATGTATGTGGCACCTTAGAGCCCTCCGATTGTGGTTCTGAATAGTCCTATTGTCCAGACACCTCCGGCTTTTCCAACCGAACTCCTTATATAAATTCAGCTCTTGTTGTCTTATTTCCGTCAGCGTCATTTAGACTTGGGAGTGGAGCGCCTGCACCGGACAGTTTTCCCAACCTTACCTACTTTCAGTAGACAGGTATTTCAAAGAGTACTGTTCATACTTGCTTTACTTCGCCTCCTATTTTCTTCTAATAGTTCAACTAGACGAAGAAGAGCACGAACAAGATGAGGAAGATTACGAACTGTGCCTCGTTCACCATTTTTGTTGTGGCACATTTTGTAGACGGAGTGCAAATGTTTTGAATAGTCCACTCTTCCGATATGTGCCTTTAAAATATTCCTATAAAAAAGAACTTTCTTTTCAAGCACCATCCGTCGCTTCGCCTAGCTACTTCCCCTTTTCGAGGAAAATACAGAAACCTACTTATGCTCGTTCTTGGGCCAGGTACCGCAAATGTTCCCTGCCTTCCCTAAATTATTTATCGTCTTCAAGGGGTACTTGAAAATTTTTATTCGCGGGTGACAAAAATTTTTCCTGCGAAAAACAGCTAGGGAAACAACCAGGTAGTCTAATTTGCATTAATTCTTTTTTATGTTGCCGATGCTCATTCATTCATGAAGGTGAAGGTGAAATAAACTTTATTTGGTACTAGGAGAACCCCGATCAGACACTCCACGAAGGGGGGGTCCGCCGCAGTTGCTGGAAGACCATGGCCCTCCGCCCGTTCGCAGGCCTCCTGGACTGCCGAGAGCTGAACTGAGAGCTCGGAGCTTTTAAGGGCCCTCTCCCAATCCTGTTCTGTGCTGAACTTTGCGCTGCGTAACGCCGGGCGCTGCCAGAGCATGTGAGCGAGTGTGCAATTATCCGCCCCACAGCTAGAGAATCCTCGATTTATGCCTTTAGCAAAGTGACTGAACGTGCTATGAGAAGGGAACGAACCTGCCTGCAGCATCCGGAGAGCAGACGACTGCGGTCTAGTGAGCTTGGAATGCGGGAGGGGGTACCTCCGCCTTGGCAGTTTATAATGTGAAGTGACTTCGTGAAAGGCGCCAAGTGGATCCCTGAAGCTCTCCGCGAACCCGCCTACGAACCCACCCGGACCGCCGCGGCACGTGATTTCTCGCGCACGGTTATGGGCAAGTTCATTGACGTTGGGAACTGTTGGATGAAACCCTGAGCCCATGTGGGCCGGGAACCAGGTAATTGTGTGAAATCCTACTACATCCGTTGACCTGAGAATAGCGGCAGCCTCACTGGAGACCACCCCCAAGGCAAAGGCCCGGATGGCAGTCTTGGAGTCAGTAAATATCTAAGGACGCCAAGGGTCCTTCATAGCTAGAGCTATCGCTACCTGCTCTGCTACGGAGCCAGAAACCTTCTTAACTGAAGCAGACTTGATTGCGTGACCGGGATGATCAACCACCACGGTCGCAAAGCTGTCCGAGCGGCCATACTGCGCCGCATCGACGAAAGGCACCTTTTCCGCGGATTTAGCTACGAAATCAAGCAGAGACTTTGCCCGTGCCTTTCGCCGTCCAACATTGTACTGCGGATGAACGTTACACGGGAAGGGATGCCACCTCGTATGTATCCTTCATTCATAACGCAAAGGAGCGCTGACAGAGAAAATCTGCACCTTGTTTTCTTTTTTTTGTTGTTGTTGCAATGGGTAGCTTATGACCCACTTGGAAACCTCGTTTTCGCGAGTGCACGAAGGTTATTTATTTAGAGACGTTTTTAAAGGCCCAAGTCAAACATTCGGTTTCAAATAGCACTGAGGTAGGCAGAAGCAGTTCCGATGATGCCTAGATAACCACAGCTGGCCACGTGGCCACTCAAAACTCTGACGTGGACGCCGCGCGTGATCGGGCGCCTGAATGACCAGGTAACACAAACTGGTGAGGTAGGTTTGTTTACGCTGACACCAAGTTGATGTCGCCGTAGCAAGGTGCCCCACATCTCGCTCAGTCGTGCGGCTTGCACTTTAAAATTGATTTTAAATACTGTTTAGGCTATATTTGCCCTTGATATTTCATGTATTTTGGGTATGTCTCCACATAAATCTTTCTCACTCATTATCTCGCCTTCGAAATTTTGTGTCAGTGCTTCTTTAAGTGGAACAGCGTAAAAAGTACATGGGAGAAAGATAACGTACTTGTGGTTTACATAACGTTCAAACTAATGCAGCGACCTGCGTGTTGTACAACTTGAAGCCCCCTTGTGAGCACCCTTGCTTCACCTAGCTTCATCTCTGAACTATAGTGTATAAACAGAAACAACTGATGATTTGCGTCGTTAAAACTCACGAACAAAATAGAAGCGAAACAATAGTCCAATTACTGCAATCAGGCGTATGTAATCCTAGTAGGCACTATCAAGACAGGACAAGTAGAAAAAAATATGGGGAGAGACGAAGCATATAGGGAAGGGTGCTTTAGCTCCACTAACGTGAAACCTGGAGAGGGGCGAAGCATGGAGCGTACGCCGGTGTTTCTCACAGCAAAATCACTGCTAATGGGCAATGAGAGACGGAAGAAGAAGAAGAAGGGCCTGACTGATGTAAGTTTATATGACCACTCAATTCTTGGCCAATCCCCCCACAGTGGGTGTGAGCCACACTGATAGGTGAACAAGAACAAGAATAATCCGTCACATTGTTTTGAGAGAGATTTCTTTGACGAGGCGGTAATGTGGTGCCAAGCCTGAAACCGGCAATGTAGGGAAGGGTGTTTCAGCTCCAGTAACGTCGACTGAAAACTGCGTCGGAATGCAGCTTTCTCTAAGGTGGTGCTTCTATCTTTTTCTTCGAACTCCTATTGCCCATTAGCAGTGATTTGGCCCCTAAGTTGTCTTCGTGTTACCCACTAAAAATGCTACGATGTGTACTTTACAGGAGAAAACGTCGCATTGAAGACCGTTTCTAAACGAAATTTAAAAAAAATTTCTGTTATTTGTACCATTGAATCCTGATGAGTCGTCGGCTATTGTTCTCTTCTTCATTTTAGTGGACCGTTGGCGAGTAGTTGTATTTACCCGATTTTCGTGGCGCATTCCCGTTTTTGACGGATCGCGATGACGAGATGACATGCCGGCAAGCCGAAACCCTCAGGTGCTTCGCCCCCCCAAATTTCGTTTAACGTATTGTGTTTTTCTTTCAGATAGCTTCGGCTGTTTGACCCCAATAGAGTAGATGTCAAATCTTTGCTGCACTTAGCGCTCTACAGTGCGAAAACAGTGTAAAAAAAGATGTACGCTTTCGCGAAGTGGTATGGTAAACTCGACTGCCAAAGTCGGTAAGGTGATGTACCGGACTGTCTAGGCAGAACTATCCTATTATGCTTAAATCTTCTCCCTTTGTGCTCCTCAAGCCGCGTTATTTTCGGTCAATCCTCTCAAGAGATTGCAGGTGAATACAAATGAGCTCATTACCATACAGGGCCGTGGTAGTAATTCACATTGGTATTTTATATTATTTTATTGTTATGTTTTATTTTTTTGCTCGGAGAACACAACAGGGTCCCGGAAAGGAAACAGAGCAAAGATACGTGGCACTAATGCGAAATTTCAGGATAGCCCCCACTTTGTGAAAATGGAGGCGCTCATTTGTTCCTGACAAACTCGCGTAAGGTGCCGCGCAAAACCTGCATCGCCTCTACGCCTCAATAAGAAACACTCCTCAAAACATTCAGCGCAAAGACTTTGTTAACGTTCAGTGCAAATATTTTTTTTCACGTGCGTATATTTTTAGATGTGAAGCATCTTATGGCGAAGCTTAATCCGGTGGTGGTGGTGTGCGGCGTGACCACCCTTACTGCGCATGCGCAAAACCCTTTCAAAAAAAATAAAAATAAAAACCTCCTCTCCCCCCTCATTCTCCTCTAGGCATCCCTCCCCGCGGCGACCACACCCTCACTGCGCATGCGCCTCCCCTCCTCTCTCCCCTCCTACGCTCCCCCCCTCTCTCCTCTAGGCATCGCTGCCCGCGGCGTCCACACTCCCACTGCACATGCGCGTCCCCCCCCTCTCTCTCCTCTCCTACGCTCCACTCTCTCTCCTCTAGGCACCCCTGCCCGCGGCGTCCACACTCCCACTGCGCATGCGGGTCCCCCTCCTCTCTCTCCTCTCCTACGCTCCCGCCACTCTCGCCTCGCGACGCCGACGCAGGCAGCGTCTGCTAGCGAGTTTCTTGGTTCACTGGCCACAACCGTTCAATGGCCACTCCATATATATGGCCATGGATTTTGACCTGCAACATGGTGCGGGTGGGAGATTTCTCCTGTGCGTTGTTGAACAATAAAAATTCGCAGCGTGCGCGTTAACTAAAAGCGGACTGCGGGTCTCTGTGTCCAGTCGGAGTCTTCTGTCTCTCATTGCCCATTAGCAGCGATTGGCATGTTCCAGTAGGAAACACCGCTCCATCACTGCGTGCTTTGCGCCTCCCCAGTTTTCTCTCCTGCGCAACGCTGCGATGAGCGCCAGCGTCAACGCCGCCGCCAGTGTAAGCGTTTGCGCCCGCTGCTTCACATCTACACATGGTTCCCTTTTTTTACTGCATATCCTACAGCTTCTGTTTTGGCAGTATTAGCTGAATGACTGCGCCTTGATGAAGTGAACAAAAAGCAGTTCATTATGGAAAGAACAAAATACTCTGAATGATGAGCGAGTGGTGATAATTTGAAGTGATGCGTAGCGATAGGGCGCTTGTGCAGAGCGCTAGATACTCCCCGCATGTCTAATAAAAATAATTTGGTAAGACTTTTAAGAACGCTTGAAGAGCTGCTCCTTTGAACTATTTTTGTGGAACTACCAAAAGTGTGTTTTTCCCAGGAGCACGCTGGAATTCACATCCAGTCAACCGGAAGCAGGACGTCGGCTTGAATGTTAAGAAACACATATTATATATATATATATATATATATATATATATATATATATATATATATATATATATATATATATATATATATATATATATATATATATATATATATATATATATATATATTATTCTCTATTGGTGTTTCTTAACATTCATACCGACGTCCTATATATTGCGGGTAACGCCCCTGGTTCGGGCGAAGATGATGCATAGCTCGGGCGCACAACCTCACAAGCTCACGGCGGAACCATGGCCGGAGTCGAGCCCGGGCTTTCGCATTATCCCGTATATATATATATATATATATATATATATATATATATATCTATATATATATATATATATATATATATATATATATATATATATATATATATACGGGATAATGCGTCTTAAGAATTGTAGGGGATACTTTTAATATTGGGGCATAAGTTCAGTAATGATAAGGGCAAATTCATTGTCTTATATTGGTAATTGATGAAACAAATTGAAACACACTTTGTACATTCCAAAGTGTGTTCGGCGAAAGCGTGTGGCGCTTCCATTGACTATGTCATGTCTTTTTTTTTACACTATCAGGGTGATAACACACAAAGCGAATGTGTGTGTGTTTTCTTTTTTAATTTTTTACCACGAATCGCAGCGGGGCGCGAGACTGATCTTCCTCCGTTCGCATGCGTTACTATTTTCTCGCGCTTTGCGCATCGTGCAAACGCCGTCTGCGTTCCAGCGCTTAAATTGGCGGACCCTTTGTAAATTCGAAACTGTATTCCGTGAACGCCTGTGTCTATTGAGACGGCGTCGGTCAGAATGATTGCAAACGCTGGGCACAACGACGTTACGCAAGCAAAGCGCGAGCACTGTAGAGTCCGACGCGACCGGCGTCCGCTCGCGCATCCCGGCGGCCACCTGGGTCCGTGCCAGAGCTCGGATGAACGGACGGACATGGACGGACAGACAGACAGACAGACAGACAGACAGACAGACAGACAGACAGACAGACAGACAGAAAAACAGACAGACACACACAGAGGGATGGACGGACGGACGGACAGACGGACGGACACCGGACGGATGGACGGACGGACCTGACAGACGGACGGACAGACTGACGGACGGACGGAAGGACGGACATGCGGACGGACGGAAGGATGGACAGCCGGACGGGCGGATGGACAGACGGACGGACGGAATGACGGACAGACGGACGGACGAAAGGACGGACGGACGGATGGATGGACGGACGGATGGTCGGACGGACGGACAGACGGACGGACGGACGGACGGACAGACACTGGACGGACGCCGGACGGACACCGGACGGACGTGAGCATGAGACATTAAAGGCTTTCACCTTAATAATTGAATGACTTCATAGAAAGAGGTTCCTGTTTTCATGCGAAAAGCTGGCACTGTTTTGGCAGAAAAAAAAATTGAAGCGCGACCGTGTATTCGATAACTACGGCATAACTATGGCAGAGATCGAGCCTGTGCGGTCACAACTCTGTGTAATTGTTACTACCTTACGGTTTTGTGCCTGGAGCCTTCAATACATATACTTTCGAATTATGATAACAGCTTAGCGTTAAAGAACCTGTGTCATAGAAAATGACGTGTTGTCGTCGGCGGCGTTGTTCGAGAGAAAAAAACTGCCGATATATGCTATAAACCAAACCAATACAGTGAAAAATGTACGTTAAACAACATAAATCGGATGCGTTATTGCAAGTTCGCAGGTTCGGTCCCCGCCGGCGGCAAGTTTTCTTTTCGTCCACTTTCTTTCGTCATATTTATATTACAATCACTACCAATAAAATTCGCTGTACTTTTTTTTTGCGTCATGGTATGTTAGTTCTCAAGAATATTGGGTCATTGCACTGAAAGTTCAAGCCGGAATTGAACCCTGGCGATATGTGTACGAATGAGTACATGTTGCTGGGCAAGTCACTTCATGTCCATTGAATAGGCAACAGAAAGTATGGCTGTTTTGCGCAAGCAACAAACAAGAAAAAGCGTCAAGGGTAGCGCAATGAAACAAGACCTCAACATCAACACATAAGAAGTAATCTGTCGGACAGCTCGTTTGAAGAATGTGGGCCGCACACGAGGAATTCTCAGTCTAAAACGGGTCCTCCTGAGCAACGCAGTTTAGCTGCTTCACAAAAACGGAATGTTTGATCCTTTCGTCATGGGTATCCGTATTGGCCTCGATATCAAACAGAGTCGGCACCTAGCGGCGAGTGGACGAAACCCCCCTAGTGTGGATGGCTCCTTGGAGTCTTCTGCTAGCCACAACGTGTTTGCATGGGTGCGAATGTGATGCACGTCCCCAGAGAGTGGCTTCTTCCTTGTGTAAGCACAGTATAAAATGTTTGTAAGGAAACCTTCACGATATACACAAGCTTTTCGCCTTCCGAGGCTGATCTGCACTCTGATAAGTGAGTGCATGAACATGTTGGTTTGGCGCTAGATGTGATCGTCGTACCTCCATTCGCCAAGATCATTTCAATATGGGTGCCGCATTGTCCTTCAAGCAGGTCACATGGTGCGTTTGGCGTCGGCCTAAACAAAAGAAATACTAGATGTCGAGGTGTGAGTGCACAATTTTAGCGACCCCACCTCGTGAAGTGTCGGCGATTTCGAAATCATTGCAAATCATGAACAGGACAACATGAAGGCAGGTTAGAATTACAAAAATAAAAAAAAAAATGCGGATGCGTATATGTGCAAGCAGAAAAGCAGAGTGCACGAAGTTCTGCTACAAATCATTACGCAGAAATGCAGTTCTTTTTAAGAAGCCGCTTGACCAAGACGTAAATTATTGATTTAGTCACGCGACAACAATGCTAGTGTAGTATAGGCAAAATATGAGCTTAACACGTACAAATAAAACAGGAAAAAGCATTAAGGTAGGTCACCACCTTAAAAAACGCATTTTTTGAAAAAAATTGAGTTGTTGGGATTTTTTTATTTTCAAGTTCCCTGACCATGCAAGAAGATTTAGAAAAAAAATAATGCAGTTATATTAAGCCATTTGAAAGTTACGACTATTTTTTCAACACCTGCTGGACACATCCGAAACTGAAGGAGTCCGATTCGACATCTACAATCTCGTCATAAATGTTTTTCGCGTACATATTACGTAATGCTAAGGTGTTTAAGAACATTCTAAAGCTTGTAGAACATGATGTTTTCAATTTATTTTAAAATTTCCTCTACTCGGCTGCGGCACTCTATTGTTTAAGTTGCGCATGCTCTCACTCGGCAGTCTGTGTTCTTTTTGTGTGCCATTTCGAGCTCTTGGACTTCGTTTTGGGTTTTCAAGGAGAAAGTTATAGTACTTCGTGAAACATGGCGAAGTATAGAACGAAACAGACGCGTTTATGAAAGTTAGGGAATCAATATTCCAAGTGTGGACCCACTGTGGAACACGGGGATGAGAGTCAGCTGGAGACACGAAACGAGCTAGGAAAAAAATGTTTGCTTCATCTCGCTCAAAAGAAGATTATGCCGCTTCAAAAGAGGTCCCAAGCTATAAGCCTGCTGAATTTCAGGTCTATTGAATGTTTCTTTGTTTCATAGACATTCGGTTGAAATCTTTAAAGCCATTTTTCTCAAAATGTGATTTTTTGCTTCCTACAGTTACGCGAACAATTATAACCGTCTTTCTAATAAATATTTTCACATGAATTTTGTTGTGCTGTTTCTTTATAGGTGGAGCTGTGCATTCTAGCAGAATTATTGAAAACTAGCGGTAACTTTTTGTACAGTGGCCAACTGTGAGCAAAGCAAACCTGCCAAATATCAACTTTTTCAGTCTTTTTTATGATAACGCACCCAAGCTTAGAGATATGATGATCGTGGAGGTTAGATGCACAGAACGTTGTCCTCACTACGTAGTTGCCAAGTCGCGTTTGAATTGCAAGAAGAGTTTTTTAGTTATGACTGTTGGCGCAACATGCATATTTTGGCACATTTTGATTTTTATAAATTTTATGTTTTTGATTTTTATCTATTTCGTAATCATAAACTTAAATTTACCGAAGCCCAACAATCCAAAACCATAATTATAACTTTTGGACCAAAACGGTAAAAGTTTTTCTCGAAGGTGGTAACCTACCTTAAGCACAGTGCGAAACTACTCGGCTGTGGCCGAAGGCCAGCACAGCATTCAATGGAAGATAGCTCTTATCTTACTCGTAAATGACAGTTAGGCCGGCTTCGCACATTAATCTGGCAATGGAAAGCTTATATGCCACCATTAGGCTGCCATC
Source organism: Rhipicephalus appendiculatus (assembly GCA_030522465.1). Classification (NCBI taxonomy): domain Eukaryota; kingdom Metazoa; phylum Arthropoda; class Arachnida; order Ixodida; family Ixodidae; genus Rhipicephalus; species Rhipicephalus appendiculatus. The sequence continues at coordinate 25,956 of JALIZH010015212.1, forward strand.
AACGCACTTTATTTGCCGACAAGTGGCTCAAACCACTCACAAGGAAATGCCGTTGTGTGCATTTGTATACGCGCCTCTGATCGTCTATTTACACTACCACCGCGACGGTGCTGCGTCCTACAGGTTGATCTCGCCGCCAATAGCACGAACGAATGATATGGCACGACCTTGAAAATTGAAGGACAATTTGTATATTCCAAAGTGTTCGGCGAAAGCGTGTGGCCATTCCACTGACTACGCCATGTCTTTTTTTTTCTTTTACACTCTCACTGGGATAACACACAAACCGAATGTGTGCGTGTTTTCTTTTTTAATTTTTTACCGCGAATCGCAGCGAGACGCGAGACTATTCTTCCTCCGTTCGTATGCGTTAGTATTTTCTCGCGCTCTGCGCATCGCGCTCTGCGCATCGCGCAAACGCCATCCGCGTTCCAGCGCTTACATTGACGGACCCTTCGTAAATTTGAAAGTGTATTCCGTGCACGCATATGTCTATTGAGACGGCGTCGGTCAGAATGCTTGCAAGGGCTGGGCACAGCGATGCTACGCAAGCAAAGCGCGAGCGCTGTAGAGTCCGACGCGACCGCTGTCCGTTTGCGCACCCCGGCGGCCACCTTATTCAGTGCCAGAGCTCGGATGGACAGACGGACGGACGGCGGACGGACAGACAGACGGACGGACGGACGGAGGGACAGACGGACGGACGGACGGACGGACAGATGGACAGACGGACAAACGGGTGGACGGACCGGATGGACGGACGGACACCGGACGGACGTGGGCATGAGACATTAAAGGCTTTCGCCTTAAAATACACCATCTCCCGCTAAAGGGAACCGTGTGTAGATGCGAAGCAGCGGGCGCTAACGCTTACACTGGCGGCGGCGTTGACGCTGGCGCTCATCGCGGCGTTGCGCAGGAAAGAAATCTAGGTAGGCGCAATCACGAAGTGATGGACCGGTGTTTCCTACTGGAACATGCCAATCGCTGCTAATGGGCAATGAGAGGCAGAAGACTGTGATGTAATTGTACTGATCTAAACGTTACAAAATGACGCGAAAGATGTGTACAACTGTTGTACGCACATATGTTGAACAGTCGCATATGTTTTATATAAACAGTTGTTTACTGTTGCCTAACGATGCCAACAGCAACGTGGGTATGACTAACATCAGGAGCGGTAAGCTGATATGTAGCTCTTGTGCTTGCGAGGATTCTAGCCCTGGATAGTGATACGTAGAGCAACTTCAGTGGATGTCGCTTAACTGCAATTGAAGTTAACCCGGCGTGGCCCCAGTATCATAGGAACACATATGGAATGTTTATAAAATTATATAGGCAGCACTGCCACCACAATGCACGTTTAGTCAGCATTACGCCTACTTTTCCAAAGCAGTTGCAAGACCTGGCGTGGCTCTGCGGTTGAATATTTTATTGCCACGCAGAATGCTTCGGTTCGATTCCTGTTGGAACGCTGATATGTATTCTTTGCACTCGTTGGGGCAACGCTGTCGATGCCGGATTTTCTTAACGCTATCGTATTTAGATTACCAATATCTGTTCTCGCCGTTCCTGGGTAGATATAAACTGTCAATCACATGTGGTTCATTCCCGCATACAGCGGCTCGTGGTATAGGGGTGTGTGCCACACGTGTCTGGAGGAAAGGGTTCGGCCACGTAAGTGCCGGGATGTCCACGCTATTATGTCATAACCAGCCAGACATTTTCGTCAGACACTCTTACCCTCCCATACCAATTTTGGTCCACCCCAAGTTAAGCAGGCGATCAAAAGAACACCCACACGTTGGCGACTAGATACGTAAATAGAAAATTAGATAGATACGTAAATAGAAACGCTCAAAGTGCCTGCACATCGCTATGGAATGCTTCACATTTAACAACAGAAAAGTAAAGAACCATGTGTAAGCGAAACGATATGAGTCCCGGCTCACGCAGGGAACCCGAGTAATGTAGCGGCCGATCAATCTGATTGAACATCCGTTAACCGCGCCGTTGGTCCCATCTTCGACTAGGGGGAGCTGGTCAGCGAGCGATGGGCAAGATACTGTGACATTGCACAACATTATCACCTCGTAAGACGATGGAAACCATCACTTCATCACAAGCTGACTAAGGCACAAGAAGTCTCCTTGCATCAATTGCAAACGTGGTATCATCTCAATCCCTGCAATATATACAGGTATTTACGTTAACGTGACTGACCCACTCTGCGAACTGTGCGGCACCATAGACTCTTTACATCATATTCTCGGAGACTGCAGAGAAGACCTCCTCCCCCCCCCCCTTCTCAGATCTCCTGTAAGTTCCTTCGCCTGAAGCGTGGCAACAGATTCTACGTTACCCCAGCAAGGACGTTCAACGTCAGACCACTGAAAGAGCCGAGGAGGCTGCTCCAAGGCGTTGTCCAGTAGCTATCCCTACCTACACCAAACCGACCGAGTAAAGTTGTCTTCGCCTCCGCCTCTCACGCGCTGAAGATGCGGAATTTCGGAGGCGTCGACACAATTCTGACGGCTCGCCAAGGAATCAACTGAGTTTAAGCTTTAGTGGGCAGTGAAACTATTATAATTCTCTTCAGCGCTCATGGCGAAAGCCCAACATATTCTCATTCCTAGAAAGAATTAGTAACTGGAGCACGTAACAAGCCATTGAGTCTCGCCATTCAGTTTCCTTATTGGTGTTAAACCGGGTATCGGGCGTGCTTACGCTGCAGCTGTCTCGACGAAAACCGAATACTGGTGTATACTGTCCATTATAACAAAAGTGCACGCTCTTGGTTTTAGTCGCCTACTCATGGGCAAGTCACAATGCTTATGATGAACAATTTATTAGCCAATATGTTTTTTTTTTCAGTATTTACTGAGTGAATGAGCCTGTTTTAGATAATCTGAGCGAAACAGCAAAAGACGCTTATGACGGTGTTGACAGCATTTTGATACGTAAAAGAAACTCTGATAGAGCGACAGCTTCACTGAAACTATGAAACGGCTTCATTTCTTTTCAGGAATGCGAAGTACGTGCCTCCTGCGGCACCGTTTATGTTGCCATGGTAGACGAGAAGAATAAGAATAAATGCGAGAAGCAATCATATATTACGAGCCCCCGTTAAGGCAATGAAAAATGAGCGGAGAAAACGCCCAGCGAAAAAGAGAGTATGGCTGGCGGTGCCAGCAGTGCGTGAAGTCGCCATGGAAAGAAAATAAACGCATTCACTGCAGAGCCACAGCTGTGAACAAAGGAACGTCAAGATTGATGCCATTATACAGTGAGATGCACGAAATGAAAAAAAAAAAGAAAGAAAACGCGACGACGCTAGTAACCAAAGATGTACGTCTTCTCGGTTTTGATACTTGCCTCCCGTTCCTACACCCTAGGCGCTTCTGACATCATCTTTGCTGGCAAAGATATACTGTGTATAAAGATTCGTACTCTGCCTGCGCGGGGGCGTGAGCACTTTCCTTGCGCAACGTCACTCGAATTCGATCCATACGGCGCCTTGAGTAAGACGCCGCTCAGTTGCTTTAAGAGAAGATGATCGTGCACCGAAAACAAAAGAAAAATGAATAAAGATCGAAGAGAAGCCACGTTGCCATCAGCGATAACATTTGACGAACGAACGCACCATACTGACTAGCAGATTACGATAAGACGGGCTCTGCAAGCGATTTCGCCTCTCGCGATATTGATGACGCTTCTAGCGCAGATTACTTATTGCGCAAGGTTACTTATTGGGTTATACGTTCACGCCCTTTATCGACTAGGCGTCACGTAGAAAAGACTGCTCTGTTCAGTGGTGTACGCGGTACAGAACTCCCAATCAAGTTGACGCCTAAAATAGTATTTGCCGACACAGCAAGTTTAGCCGTTCATTAGTAGATTTTCTTAGTAAATTTTGTATCTTCTTCTGTTATCTACAAAGTTCTTTCGTCAAAGGCACAGCTCGGCGCTGGCTTGTCTGCATTTTAGAACTACATCTAAAATGCAGACGCTGCGGGGGAGTGAGACGTGAAATAAACCTAAAAAAAAAGGGGGGCAAAACTGGAAGCAGCCCGAAAGACAAAAGTAGAAGCTATGCTAAATGTGGTATAAAACGGGCGGCGTTTTTGTCTATGGCAAATGTTTCGCGTTCGTGCTTTTCACTACGCTGTTGTAGTTACTTTCTCCCCTCCTACTGGTTGATCACTGAAAAGGGGGGCGCACCGATTCAGCGATAGCTTTCTCAGGCAACAGAAGGAACATTTCCTGGAATACGAAGTTATAGACAGTCTGCATGAAACTGTCATTGTGAGCGATGTCTCGATCTGTCATTGTAAAATGCCTGAAGGATACCACTGGATTTGGCTATGAGGCCGCAAGGAAGGGTAGTGGTGATTCACTTCTTGAAGTCCAGATGAGCACCAGTATATTAAAAGCTGGCACAACATAGAGCTTTCCACAATTTCGTTATTACACGCCACACTGGATCATACACACTGCAGTGTACGCGCACGATGAAGATTTAATTGATACCGGCGAAGAACCGCTAGTTAAACAGAGACACGCAAATATGACCCATTTTCGACGTCAAAAAATCAGACACGAAAACACTAAGATACCGATCAAGCATTTGGTACTAACCTTTGAATGTAAGACACTGCCCGAGTCCGGTTACGTCAAACTTTTACTCCACCCCAAGTAACGTAAAACCTGTATGAGCCTGATATCTTGGAACCAGCCTGGTTGCTTCCACAAAGGAGACAGTGGCTACGTTTCAGCGGCGTCTTGTAGTCACCAGTGCGGCCGTCATTGACCCAACTTTTTGCCACGGAGCGTAACCCGTGCGCATGCTTAAGGAGGATTGTTCCCAAAGCACGTTTGAGGATTTGCGTAGTTCCCTGAATGTGCCACGAGTCGAGTACCATTTTTTTTCCTGCAGTTCGTCTTCTTTTTTCACGACGGCAGTTTCGTCGACATTTAACTTGTGATCATTGGTATCGGAGTGTTCGGCGACAGCGCTGCCCCCCTTTTCTCTGTGTTTGGGCATCGTTGATGTGTTTCCCGCTGCTTCCCAATAGGTTTTAAATGCGAATGCATTTCATAGTCGGGCTATGTCAGGCATCCGGCGTTGGCGTTGGCGTTGTCCGCGGAGGAGGAGTAGGAGGATAGGTTGAGGAGGTGTGCGCGCCGGCAGGTGTTAGATGTGAAGCATCTTATGGCGAAGCTTAATCCGGTGGTGGTGGTGTACGGCGTGACCGCCCTTACTGCGCATGCGCAAACCCTTTCAAAAAAATAAAGATAAAAAACCTCCTCTCTCCCTATCTCTCCCCTAGGCATCCCTCCCCGCGGCAACCACACCCTCACTGCGCATGCGCCTTCCCTCCTCTCTCTCCTGCTACGCTCCCCCCCTCTCTCCCTCTAGGCATCCCTGCCCGCGCCGTCCACACCTCCCCACTGCGCATGCGCGTCCCACCTCTCTTCTTCTCTCCTACGCTCCCCCTCTCTTCTCTAGGCATCTCTGCCCGCAGCGTCCACACTCCCACTGCGCATGCGCACCCCACCTCTCTCTCCTCTCCTACGCTCCCCCCCTCTCCCTCTCTCGCCTGGCGACGCCGACACAGGCAGCGTCTGCTAGCGAGTTTCTTGGTTGAAAAAACCGACTGCTCGCGCTGCACAACCGTTCACTGGCCACCCCGTATATATGGCAATGAATCTTGACCTCCAAGGTGGTGCCGGTGGGAAATTTCTCCTGTGCGTTGTTGAACAATAAAAATTCGCAGCGTGCGCGTTAACTAAAAGCGGTCTGCGGCGGAGCTCGGCGGAGCTATATATGAAAAAAAAAATTAAAAAAATAAATAAAAAAAATTAAAAAAAAACAAGAAAAAGCAAAAAAAAAAGGCGCTGCGCCGTGCTCCCGACCGGGCTGCAGAAATTAGGCGCATTTTCCTTCTTCAAACCACAACCACCATATATAAATGGAGTGAAGCGCGCGCGAAATGCATTCGCATTTCCTCACGATTCCCTTCGGGGAGGTGGGGGCTTTTTTTCGTCTCGCTAATGCACGCTGAAAAGCACCTGGCCCACTTGATTTTGTGTATGACACTGGGCGTGCTGTTAATTGATGGCCGGTCGGCATTTGAGGCGGCCTAGCGTATATTTATTTATTTTTAATTTATTACATGCTGCGGACACGAAGTCCACGCAGGCTGCGTTGAGTACAATAGGTCAACAAAGGTAAAATAACCTCGTAAGTTCAACGATACAGTTCTGAGCATACGACTGGAAAAACAGCAAAACACGTTCCTAAGACGACTAACTTACACACTGCAATTGTAAAAAAGTAATATAATACAGTGTGTACAGCGGTAAGTTGTTCCATTCGTTAGTTTGTGTCGAAAAAAAGAGCATTTGAATGGGTTTGTTCAGGGAAATAGGGGATTAGATCATTTGAGTGATGTTCGCGAGTAGGTCTCGTCATTAGCGGACTTTGATACGCTGCCGACTCGAGTGCGAGTTTGTTAGTAATTATCTGTGAAAGTAAGTCAAGCCGTAACTGTTTTCGTCGCGATTCAATAGTTGCAATATGATTAGACCGCATTAGTTCGATTGGTTAGTCGACTGTTGAAAACTTGTTATGAACGAACCGGATAGCCTCTCTTTGAATTTGATCAATTTCTTTATGTTACATTGTGTGTAGGGGTCCCATGCAATGCCGGCGTGTTCGAGCTTCGGTCGAATTAAGTAGCAATAAGCGAGAAGTTTGGCAGAGGTTGGAGCGTGTTTAAGTTTGTATTTTAGAAAACATAGTTTTCGGATGGCAGAGGAAGATATGTTCTGTACATGAAGGTTCCACGACAGGTTTTTGCAAACTGTGACACCTAAATATTTATAGTTAGTGACTGCTTTAAGTGCATTAGAGCCTAGCATATAATTCTAATACAGAGATGTTTTCATTCGGGAAGTTAGTAAAAAACACTTTTTTTTCTACATTAACGGTCACCTCCCATTGGATGCACCAATGGAAAATTTGACTGAGGCTTGCATTCAGATCATCTCGGACACTACCGCGGGGATTTCTTTGAACAACGCACAATCGTCTGCGAATAGTCTTATTTGGGCATTCCGCTTAACAATATCGACAATGTCATTAACGTACAGGAAGAGCAACAAACAATCCAACACACTTCCCCGCGGTACCCTAGAAGTGACTGGCAGGCAGAGGTAGTTCAGGAATACCATATATTTAGGATAAATATACTTATGGAATGAAGTACTTTATCAAAAGCATTACTAAGAAATACAGCAATATTAAACCAATTTGGTTATATTACCACAAGTAGATTCAAAAGTGTGAATAACAGTGACTAATAGTGTAACTGTGAAATATCCCTTTCTGAAACCGTGTTGAGAGCCGGATAGCATTTTTTGGTCTTCACGAAACTCGTTCAGGGCTGTTGCAATAATATGTTCAATTAATTTACTGCAAGGCGATGCTAGCGATATGGGACCATAGTTTTATAAAAGGAGACAATCGCCTTTTACAGCAAAAGCGGTTATGAGATCACAAGAAGGGCCGTTTTTGGCGTGTAGTTGTACGCCACCGCACCTAAGCTGCCGCCACCACCGCCGCCGGTGTCCGTAACCGCTATCGCGGGAAATAAGCAAAAAATAAACGAAATAAGAAAAAATATCCCGTATAGATCAGCGCTCGAACCTCGGTCGTCTCCATGGCAGCCCAGTGTTCTACCACAGATCCACGTCGTTTTAAATGCGAAGCATTTCTTTGCGTACTGTAAGCACTTTTGCGTTTCTATCTACGTATCTATCTATCTAGCCGCCTACGTCCGGGTGCTCTCGTGATCGCCTCTTAAACTTGGTGTAGACCAAAATTAATATGGGAGGGTAAGATGTATTGAAGAATACGTCTGGCTGGTCATGACATGAATAACGTGAAAATCCTGTCGCATACGTCGTCAAACCCTTTCCTGCAGACACGTGGGGCACACACCCGTATACCACGGGCTGCGGTGTGCGGGTATGCGCCACAGGTGTTTGACAATTCATATCTACCCAGGAACGGCGAGGACCGACATTAGTAATTTAAATGCGAGGGCGTCAAGAAAAACTGACGTCAGAAGCGTTGACCCGACGAATGCTAATAATAAATATCAGGGTCCCAGCAGGAATCGAACCCAAGCAATCTGCGTGGCAATCAAGTATTCTACCACAGAGCCACGCCAGGTCTCGGAACTGCTTTGGAAAAAGACGTAATGTTGGTGAAACGTCAATTGCTGTTGCAGTACAGGCTATCTAATTTTATAAACATTACATATGTACTTCTATGAGGCAGGCGTCATGTTGGGTTAACGTATTTGTATACTTAAGCGACTATCTAGGTCTCACATTCACGCAAGCAGAAGTGCTACATATAAGCTTACCGCTTCTGGTATTGGTAATACCCATGTTTCTGTTGGCATCCTTACGCGACTGTTAAGAACTGGTTATATGAAACATATGCGACTGTTGAACATATGTTTGTGCGTACAATATTTGTACATATCTTTAACGTCATTTCGTAACGTTTCGCTCAATAAAAAAGTTACAATCCTGTCACCTTGCCTCCGCATGCTTCGCATAACATCGATGCCCATGGTACTTGGGATCGGCCAAATTTTTTTCTTTATTACCTATAATTTACAATTTCATGTCACAAACATAAAAAAAACGTGCATATTCAACACACACAGTACGAGAAAAAAAACACGCATAGCAATGGGGGGGGGACTATTTTGAAAGGTCAACCTGTCGAAGATTTAAAACTGCTTCAGTGAAACCAGGTCAACATATGTATTATAGCGTGGTACAATAGTAAAATAACAATCAGGCGTCACACACTGTGAATCATGTAACCAGGCGAAACAAAACACAAAATGTATGCTTCGAAACCATAACAAAGGGCTCAGCCACAATTCTGCATCTTCATCAGCCACAACATCATTCTTTATACAAGAGTGAGCGAGCCATAATCACGTTGTCTACAAACTTTTGTGAGTGAGCGTGCACCCATATGAGCAATTCGCACCCATTAGTTGTAGCCCCTTTTTTAAACCCCTGTTTACACTCTTCCGATGACTGCTCCCATTATGCACGGCTGGCAGGGTGGTCGTGGCCAAATAGTGTTCTTGAAAGTGTGCAATAGGGTGTCGCAACTCCTTTACACCCTAAAGGGCGAGAAATGTTTTATTGTGTGCACATATTTCTTTGACGGATGCTCTGCATGCTCCTAAATACTAAAGCTAAAATCTTATGTAGCTCACCGTTTCAAATATTAACGCGATAGCGTTTAAGATCACGTTTCGCAGGAATTCCGGCGTCCGCGTCGTTGGTTGTGAGCGAAAAATCATCATCTTGTCCGTGACCGAAAAATCGAGAAGATGCAAATAAAATAAATAATAAAAATTTTCGGGCCCGAGTGAGGATCGAACCCGGGTCGTCTGCGTGGCAAGCAGGTGTTCTACCACACAGCCATGCCTCTGCTTGGATATACTGTGAAAATAACTTCATCTGCTTGGAAATGCAGTGAAAATAACTTCCATGCTTCGCAAACGCAAGCGTCCTTTATATAGACGTCGCAGTATAACATGTTTTATCCCAGGAATATTGCGTGGTACAAGCGTAAATTGCCATCGGGCGTCAGAATATGTAGCTATCACAACGATTCCATAGTTTAAAGCCAGCCACCCATTACAAACGGCACACACCTTACTGCGCGTATTCCCTTAACACCACGTAGTGGGTGCATAGCAAGTTCGAAAACATTTCCCACATTTGCCGCGCATAATTTCTCCTGGTTTAAACCATACTACCCATTACATAGTCTGCACTAAGTGATTGAAGTACGCAGTAGGGACGGGATATCGCTTCCCCAATTTTTTTATCAATGCCAGCCAAATGCGCCCGTTACAGCCGTTCACCACCCTCTCCTCTAGCCCTTTCCTACTCTCGCCCATCGCCTAGCCTTCGCTGTGCTTTGCGTTCATGGGGGAGAGCACCTGTGATTCAGTGCCTCACGATGGAAATCATATGAAGTAATTTTTTGTTCAGTTGTGTGCAGATCCGTGGGGCGGCGTGTTGCATCCCTCGTGTTCACTATGTTGGCTGTCACGCTGGTTCTGTAAGAGACACGGTGTTTTGAGATAGCGCGTCTCCGTTCGTGGCGATATGCGGGCAACCAATGGGGCCGCGTCACTGCAACGCTGCAGTGCATGCGCTGCCTTTAAGAGGTGCCTCACGAGCGCTGTGAGGTGGCGGCGGCATTGCTTCGAGCTACAAAGTAGGAGCACGAAGGAACAAATCGGACAGACGCACGATATTCGAGAGGGAAAACGCGTCTATCGCATCTCCGTGGGAAAGCGCTCGGACGCACGTGTGACGCAAGCAGCCCTACCCAACATGTGGCTTCACATCACGACCACTCCCTGAACTAACGCGGACCGGCGGCTCCCATTGAGGGGCGAGTGTTTGCACTGGCATTGAATAAAATACAGGAGGCGTTGGCTTGGGAATACAGTGTAAATAACTTCATCTGCTTAGTAATGCAGTGAATATAACTTTCATGCTTCGCAAACGCAAGCGTCCTTTATATAGGCGTCGCAATATAACATGTAATATCCCAGGAATATTGCGTGGTACAAGCGTGCATTGCCATCGGGCGTCAGAATATGCGACTATCATAAATATTTCGTAGTTTAAAGCCAGCAACCCATTGCAAACGGCACACACCTTACTGCGCGTATTCCCTTAACACCACGTAGTGGGTGCATAGCAAGTATACACTAAGTGGTTGAAGTAGGCACTCGGGACAGGATGTCACTATCGCGTTCAACTCTTAAAGGCGAAGATTAAGGGTCCCCCCAATTTTTTTTTCTGCGTCCGTCACCCTCGTTTGCCAGAGTCGTGAACACGAATTTCATTACTTTTCTCATGTTAAATACAGGTGTTATGATGCCTAATGGGGAGCAGTGTAAATAAAATGACATCAATGCGAATTTATGGTGAATCAACGCACGTTAAGGCTCAATCAAACTGGTGCACAGTACAATAAAGTTAATCAAGAGCGATTTACGAGGATTAAGAGTGCACAGGCAGTGCACTATCTTTCGCCTGTGATCTTGTTAGCGTTAGCTAAACTCACCCGGTCACTTTTAAATGAGTCACAGAGTGTGACCGAAATAAATCGCATACGACAAAGGCCCACCTATGCGATATATATTTGTCTCTCGGACGAGAGCAACGCCTTTGGTTTTCAATTTACGGGCTAACAGGGACAACCTTGCATTGAGGATGCTCCAGGAACTTTGTATTTGCGGCACTTTTCCTTGAGATAATTGCGTCTAATTCGATGCCCGCGACCTTCCACCGAGCCTCCGTAATTTTCTGACCGACACTGATTACAGCGCCTCAATTTTTTCCCGTTACGCCTCCTATTATGTTCTTGCCTTGGTCCCCACCGCGGAATTACAACCCATCCCAGCCTCAGCAACAGTGCGCCTCAGGTCCCGAGTTAATCACCTTTTCTCGAGGCTCATTATGACTCGGTGGCAACAATTCCGGAAGCACGGTGGTGCTGGTCGTGGAAAGGTTCGTCCTCACGCCATGCTACGGCTCTTACCATCCCAGTATACGTTGGCCTGTATTTTTTTTCTTGGTACTTTCTTCAATGTTCTTGAAGCAACACTGCAAAGAAAGGAAGCGCACACCACGGGGGCTCATCGGCGTCCTTTTCGCGCCTATCTGACTAGCTCCGGTGATGAGCTTTCGCGCCTAACATGCCCCAATTTCCCCGGGGACTGTAGGGGTTTTTGTAGGAACTACCGCCACCAAGACGGCAGTCTTCTTTTCTCCCTTGGAGGCACTCCTTTCCTATCTTTTCTCCGACGCTGCTTGGTTGTTAAAAATATCGGTTCCCATCGTACGCCACCTCTTCAACTCCCCGCCTTCTGCGCGCGACGTGCGTGTTAATTCGAAGCGAGCGGAGAAGGAACTATTATAGGAAAAGCAATTATTGTGGCTCCGGCGTAGATTGCCAAGTTGAATCCTGACGTGTTGTTCCTGTGTACCTGCGGCTGCCTTTCCGTGTCCCGGGCTGCTAGCTGAAAACAGATCGGAGGCACGTACAATGCTCTTCTTTCCACCTACGTCGCCTTAGTAGGCGGCTCACTGACATTCTTTAAGTCAAGCGCTCCCGGTAAGGTGGTCTAAGATAATTGAAGGGATGAAGAATAGCGTCCGTCTCTCCTAAGTCCGGAACACGCTAGTAACCCGGCTTGTCGTCTCATGTCCCCTGTCATCTAATCTCATAGCATGTCATCTCATGTCGTCGCTTGGCGTCACAGAAGCAAAACCATGTATACCTTAGTCATGTGTAGTACAGTAGAGGAAGGGGGGCGGGAAAGGAAAGTGAGGGTGAAGAACAGTTATGTGAGGGTGGGGAGGAAAAGAATCAGGGGGAGATGATGAAGCACGGCATAGCCCTGTGTTGTGTAGAATGGCAAGGGGTAGGAACAGCTAATGAGATTGAGGAGGAGAGAATGAAGGGAGAGGGTAAAGCATAAAATGCCCGTGTATACTACAGTATAGCGAGGCAATCGGAAAAGAGATGTTAGCGTGAGGAGGAGGGTGTAATGCATGTCATTGTCATGTGTGGCGCAGTATAGCAAGGAGTTCAAAAAGGTAAGTGAGGTTTAGGGGCGCACGTGCGCTTGATGAGGGGAAAGTACACCACTGGCATCACAAATGAACATTTCCTTTCCCAAAAATGAACGCCATACAGGCTGCACATTTGAAAAACCAGTGTCGCCAAAGAGCAGGCGTACGACTGCTCCGTACATCCTACAGCTTTCACGTTGAGATCCAACGGCATTCGTTTCTTACAGTATATGATACTTTACTTTTTGGCATATTACCATGGGCTCGGAAAGTAGTCCACGTTAGTGTCAATTTGCGTGATAGTATATTGTGCATTCGGAGACCATGAGGCCTCTGCTTCTAGATGGTTTCGGCGCACGTTATTATTGCCTGCAAAAATGTAAATAACCATTTTGGACGTTGGAATGGAATTTTAAATAGAATATAAAACTTCTAGTGTAACTTATTTATAACCTTAGTTTTATAAGGTGAATATTATTTTTCAGGTAATTAAGGTAATGACAACGACTAGTACAGAATTTTCAAGAAGTGTTTATTGCTTGAGTAAGGGAGGCTCATTGTCGGATTCGTATTGGCGATTTATTGTAAGCCACACAGTTTTAAGCCCGTTGAGATAAATCGATGTTCTTTCAACGAATAATAAAAAAATGGTAAAATATATCGGCACACACAGATGAATAACAGCGTAAAATTTCTTAGTTTAACGCTACAATTTTTGCTTTTGTTCCGGAAGAAACGGCCTAGCAGAAACAATCTAGACTAGTGGGATCAAAGAAGCCCCGTTTTACATGATGATTTGCGATCCGTAAAAACAGGTGTGTTATTGTTCAATAAACTACAATAATTAAACAGCTATATTTTTTTTCTGTGTAACACTGTTGGTGTTATTGAGGCAAGCAGACTATTTCAGGTTTTCTGGACCAATGCGACTGATTTATTACGACCAGTTACCAGTTACATGATTTCACCACGACCGGTTAACGTTGCGCAACAAATTAGGCCCAGTGCCCGGACATTCAAAACAGCGTCGGGTTGTACAATCATTAGTCAATTACCTGTCCGAAATCGGCCTTGCCGAAAGGCTCTAATGATCGAATAAGTCACAGAGGAAAAGCCTAACTTACCTGACACCCTAACTGTAAATAATTTTAACAGGTTCACATGCACCGTTCTTCTTTGTTTATATTCTTTTTCGCATTCTTTTCTTCCCTCTCTTCTGAAATCTTTTAGTCCCCTTCCCCATCCCTATACAGAGTAGCATGTCAGCGCTATATAGACGCCGGCAAAAATCTCTGTTTTTCTAATAAAGAGTTTCTCTCTCTATCTATCTCTCTCGATACCTTTGAGGTACAATGAAATATTACGACATTAACGAAAGGTGGCTGTAGATGTCATAGCTCTTGCTATGGGATCGCGCTGACCCTTTTTATGTGTAATCACGTAATTCTCGGAAACTCTTCGCACGCATTCTCGTATGCTGACTTCTGTGCTTGAGTGCAGATTGCGCAAAATAATTTAATACTTTTATGGGGAATATGGGGAGCAAAAATGTGAGCTGTGTACTCTGCTAAGGGACTGCCCCATGCAGCCTTCCCTATGAGGTGACATACTAAAAAAATAATACCGCAAACTATGAATATGAAACGCTCGAACACCTAAATGTGTGTGTTTGTTCGTATGCGTGCGTGCGCGCACGCGCGCGCGTGTATGTCTGTGTTTGAGTGTGTTTGTGTGTGTGTATGTGCGTGTGTGCGTGTGTTTGCGTACGTTCGGCCGCGGTTCTGTGAGTGTGTGTGTGTGTGTGTGTGCGTGTGTGTGTGGGTGTGCGTGGGAGTGTTTGTGTGTGTGTGTGTGTTTGCGTACGTGCGGGCGCGGTTCTGTGTGTGTGTGTGTGTGTGTGCGTGTGCGTGTGCGCGCGCGCGTCTGTGTGTGTGTGTGTGTGTGTGTGTGTGTGTGTGTGTGTGTGTGTGTGTGTGTGTGTGTGTGTGTGTGTGTGTGTGTGTGTGTGTGTGCGCGTTGTTTGTGTGTGTGTTTGTGTGTGTGTGTGTGTGTGTGTGTGTGTGTGCGTGTGTGTGTGTGTGTGTGTGCGTGCCCCTCTCACTGGCGCTGTTTCACACAAGGCCCTATATATACATTAAGCGCTATATCACAAAGATGCCGCTTGCATTTGGGCGCCATTTATTGACATTGATGGTTGTTTTCCGGTTGAGAAAAAAAAAGGAGCTTCGTACTAGTGTTGCCAAGGCCGTAGAAAGTGCGGAGCTCGGCGGCCTGCCTTGTTTGTCTTTATATTACTCTGTCTTTCTCCTTGTCCTTCTTTCTCTTTTTCTTATTTCGCTGTCTTTTTTTCTCTGTCTTTTTGTCTATTTATTAATATTTCTACCTTTTTCTCTGTATCTCTATCTTTCTTTTCGTGCTCTTTATACATTCCTTTCTTCCTGTTTCTATCTAACTTTCTCTTCCCTCCCTTTTATTTCTCTCTCTCTCTATTTATACCTTCCTCTTTCTTTCTATCGCTCTCTTTCTCCCATTTTCTCTATTGCTATTTTTCTTTCTCTTTCCGTCTTGCTCTTTTTTTCTGTCACTCTAGGTGTCTGTTTCTATATCTCTCTAAAGTTCTTTCTGTCTTTCTCTTTTTCTTTTCTTTTATATCTTTATTTCTCTCTTTCACTCAACTCATTCCATCGCCTACCAGAGTTATTGAATCCCACGCCGGACATGTGGTCTGGGACGACGCAGAAGATCAAGGAGAAGACATAGAGGAAGACCTCGATGACGAAGCGAGCACGTGCCGGTTGATGATGATAAAGCGTGGGTTTCAACAACTCTGCTGTGAAAAGTGTATACGTATCAACTTAGGTTTGTTGGTTTGTCATTCTCGTGCGCGCCGTGCGTGTCTGTGCTCTTGTCTACGTCTGTTACAACCAACACTTTACGTGTATACGTATATTTCCTGGAAGTGTGAGTGACAGGACGTTCTTGTCATCCTACGCGTGTATCTTCACCCCATCAAAAGTTACCGACAAAAGGAAAGTTGAAGCATGCGACACAAATGCGGATTCCGCATGCTTGCCGCAATAACGGCAGCTGCAGATATATACGGGGTGTTTCTAGAAATGTGCTCGAAATTCTCAGAAATCCGGGAAATGCGATATTTGCTTGGTGCCTTCCTAGTTACTGCTTCAGTAGCCGCAGACATCTTAAGGTGGCTAAAGACATTATTTCGGACAGTAATTAGGAAAGTTCTGTTAATTAACTTTTTAATTAGCGGATGAATACGGTGATGCAAAATTGTTTAATTGAAGTCATTCATGCGAAGAACCCACTGCAGCTCTGAGATTTCGAAAAAGCGGCCTTTAGTAATAATGGCGAAGTAATGAAATTCAACCTAATTCAGCGGCGAAACCGAAACCGAAACGCGCAAGCGCAAGCGCGCGAGCGCCATATTTTTCTGAGAGGTCGACAATGTGTGGGCGTCATTATATCAACCATCAACCCACTTCGTGGGGGGGTGTGTGTGGGCTGGGCTTGCAATTAAAGCACGCAAGGCGCACATGCGTTAAGGAACGCGCAAGAAATACATGGTGTTTGTCTATATTGAGCGCCATTTTAGTCGCCGTAAGGCGCAGATTTTACACCCCACACACAAAGGGCTTCCCAACACTTCTATACCACGGCTCTAGTACGCTGCAGCGTTACTGCGATTATTTGCACTTAGAGTACATCACTAGAAGCAGAAAGCGTGTCCAAAAGTTCTATTAACTGGAGACTGCGATTCTTGGTCAGAAAAAGATTAGTTGAACTTAGCGCCTTGCCTAAACTTTTACATGGAATTCAGATTACAATTGTCGATTTTGTCTAAAGATGTCTGGTTAGCCTAAGAAAAAGTCTTGATAGTCAGAGAAGAATCCATCGCAAAGCAGATTTGCGGGCTTCCATGACGACCAAAGAAAAGGCAAACGAACAGCATAGAACCAGCGTCGAAATACTTTGAGGGGGAAAAAAAAGAGCTGCGACATCCTCGAGAAAAAAAGAAGAATACTAACCGCGCAAAATGACCAACAGACCGTAAAAGGAGCGAGCGTTATCGCCCTTCCTGTCCGTCCTCTACAGGGCGACGGATGAAAAATAAAACAAAGAGTACCGAAACCAGCACACAGAGTGGTAGATTCACACAACGTCGTTGGAAACGAAGATAGGCGAATTGAGAGAAGCCCGAATGGCCACCCGATTCCCCCCTGTCATTAGGTCGTCCACCGTCCAGCTACCTCTCGCATCCTTCATCAGAGGGGAGACAGAGAGGGGGCTGGTGGTTAAGTGAGGCCGGAACAGTGCTGCTGCTGCTCTGCAGGAAGCCGCGACTCCATATCGCTCTCGCGGACTGCCGATTAATAAGTAGATAAGACTGACAAATCGCCGTCCGCGCTTCCCTTTAACGAACAGCCGAGCCTCGCCCTAGGCTACAGGCGTTTTCCCTGCTTCTAAACCATCGGCCCCGAGCGTACTTTCCACCCCTTCATCACCAAAAAGCTAGATCGACAACCTGTCGGCGACTGGCGTTTCACGGTGGCATTGCGTGTTGGAAACACGCAATGCCACCGTGAATGCCAACACCCCCGAAAATCTGGTGGTGTTGTATTATTGTATTGTGGTTATTGCAAGTACGAATTGTTAACTCTCACAAGGCTAGGTGACGTCACATGTAATAGCAAGTTTTATTTCCTCATGCATTGCTGTACACGCGGTTCTATATTTTGCAGGTTAAATGAAAAAAAAATGTTGTGTATTCGTGTGGTCTTAGGCTAAGCAATTCCTGTTGTCCGCTGTCTGTCGGCTCTGCCCCCTCAAGCCCATTGTGGCTTTGGCAGGCCAATTCTGTACTACATTGCTCCTGTTTGAAAAGGTTAATAAAGTATTATTATTATTAAACAGTGTCACGGGGTCCTGCTGTTGCAACAGGTGAGCTGCGAACGTCGAGCGACGCCGTTCTGGAGCACCGAAGGCTGCTCGGTATATTTTATTGTTGTGCAAGAGATATTATAAATACGCAAATTTTATTTGTTTTCTTCATGGAGCTTTTGCTAACGAAGGAAAAGGTGAAAACAGAAACGCAGAAAACTATCCCCGTTTTTGCGCAGTGATACGAAGCGTTTGTATTTGTTACAGAAAATGATGGTGAATGTAATCGTGACAATGGAACCGTCCGTATTCTTCAGCTCCCGTCATAAATGCGCAGACTAGCATCACATGCAATAGGCAACGCAAAAAAGTGATAATGTTTGCAATAGCTCCATAAAAAATGGACCTGTTGCAAACAGCCACGCCACGCGCAGGGACTGCAATAACGTGCTAAATCAAAAGAACAAAACCTACGGTTACACAAAATCACGACGAGTACGTCCACAAGTATGATATTCTGCTGCAAACAGGATATCCTCATGCATTCATATTTTTTAAGCTAAATTGGCGTCCTCTCTCGTTACATATGCTATATGTTAACCACAGACACTGGTGATGAACGTTATTTGATATTGGGAGAGCAATAATACGGATGACTGAGTTATTAAAACGACGTTGCAGCCGACGATGGTACAGAATTTTCATGCTGGTCTTTTAACTGCTGGTTTAACTGCTGGCTACATCAAGTGGAAACGGAATGTAAGTTAGCATACCGGAAGAGTAAAGTAATGTTAAAGCGGGAGGCATGAAGTGAAAACCCCAAGTGAATCAAGACACAGGAATCCAACACACGAGGTAAACCAGTACACAAGCAGTGCGAATTGGAAATGAATACATGGCCAGAAATGCGTAGCTTGAGGTTACCCGCAGATCAAGTTAGCAGCAGCAGCGCCATCACCACCACCACCAACGCCGTCGCCACCGCTGCCACCACCACCAGCCAAGTCCGGCCAGATAGGCAATAAGAGGTCAGTTTTGTCGAATAGTAGCGGTCGCAAAAAAGTCCAGGTGGAGAGGAGACATCATCAGTCTTACGCTCAGTATGTTTGTTCGTAAAACCGGGGCAGCTTTCTGTGTTCCGCTGCTGCAGTGAAGTGCCTGCGTAGGCGGCTGCAGTATACTCACACTAGCCCTGCTTACAAAAAAACAAAACAAAACGTGCGTACTGGTGCCACTCCACGATGAGCAACTTGGGCATGCCAAGTCAACGTTAGCTATAGTATTTTCTTCTCTGGGCGTTCACTAACGTCCACAGTTTCCTCTCAGCCTTACGTCGTGTATCATCCAAGTGCAAAGCCAAACACAATTGGCGAGACTCAATCATTCCAGAGATGAGAGACGCAAGATAACTGCCATGCCACTGCTCATGCACTGTTCACGTGTGTGAAGTATCGCGCAAACGCATTCTTTTCAGGCATGTATATATTTAGAAGAAAGGCTGCGTTGTACAACCGCAACACTGAACCCTGCTATTGTTTCACTGATACGTTTTTCATACGGTATTTTTTTTCGAAACATGACTGGTAACCTAATCGCCTGTTTTCATGAGGGTGTAGCGCCATTTAGAGTTTTTCAAGCCGCAACGAAAAAAATCTAAACCATATCTTTGTGTTTTACACAATATTTGCTCAACGTGATTATGATGAGGAAAAGAAAGAAGGCTATGAAAAGTGATATGAATTTTGTACAGCCTCGGAAATTTTACTGAAGCAGGGCGGGGATAGGCGAACAAAAAGCCTGAGTTTTTATTTTTTCTCAGAAATACTCTGGCACGCTTTGCTACCAAGGCAGCCTTACCCCATCTCAGTATTTGTACACGACCCACATTTAGTGCGATGTAAATGTACGTAATATATTGCCGCACGCCGGAATATACCGACGGAAGAAAAAAGTGTTTCTCTTTTCTGATGTAAAATAGGTCCTCTTTTTTACATGAAAAGTGGTCGAGAGTCAGAAATAGTTAAGAAATGAGCTTGTGGCGTGACGCGTGCATTTATTCGACCAGCTGCTATAGCACACCATTCGCACTCGCAACCAAAACATAGCCACATGCTAGAAGCGCAGGACAACACCGATATCACATATGTACGAACTGTGCAGCACATGTTGCTGGCGTTGTTTAGAACAGGGCGGAAACATAACGTCAAAGCTACCTGCCGAAGCAACGGTAATATTCAGCTTTTGCTTTTGTCCTGTGGCCCTCAAACGTTTGGCTCTGACTATGCATAATGCGTATTGCTAGTTCCTGATCACCTCGAGAAAGAGCGAGTCGTATTAATTCGTTTGACTTGTTAACGCGATCGGAAAGAAGGAAGAAAAAACAAGAGAGAAGGCAGGGAGGTTAACCAGGGCACATGCGCTTTGCTACCTTACTTTGGGGGAATGGGAAGGAGAGCATAGCAATTAGAGAGAGGAGAGAGATACGTTAAACAGCTCGTTTCGCAAAAATTCCGGCGTCGGCGTCGGTTTCGGCGTGAGCGCCGTTGGTTCTGAGCGAAAAATCATTATCTCGTCCGTGACCAAAAATTTGAAGAAGATGCAAATAAAAAAAATTCGCCATCTCCCGCCAAAGGGAAGCATGTGTGGATGCGAAGCAGCGGAGAGATGGATAGCTTGAGCGGGAATTTTATTGAAAGGATAAATGAGAATGTATAAGAGGAGACGGAGAATGTGGTGGTTGCGTGTTTATTTAGGCAACGTGTGCGATTCCTTGCGTCGGTGCACGGGGCGCTTTGAAGACGACGGCCTTGTGATCGGTGAAGTGTAGCGTCAGGGGGGTTGGTTTTGAAGAGTTTTCATTGTGACGTTTGCGAAGATGAGGTCTGTGCACGTTCCCCTTATGGTTGTCGGTTGTATGTTGTCGTCAGAAATGCGTCGCAACGTGTACACGTCTATCATGTGGTGGACGAGCCAGTCGTTCGTGGTTATATCCACGTTGAAGTCACCCGCAAGCACGAAGGGCGTGTGGCTGCATGTCTGTGAGTACTGTGCCATTGCCTTCTCTAGGTAACGTTCGACGTTCTCTCTGGAGTAGAGAATGGGAGTGAGTGCAGGAGAGGGTACGCGCATGCGCTGTAGGGGGTGTGGGACGCGGGGGGCCGCTCCGTAGAGTAGAGTATTCCCTAGGAGAGAAAGGGGGTGAGCGTAGGAGAGAGAGGGGGGAGGGGACGCGCATGCGCTGTGGTGATGTGGGACGCGGGAAGAAGGGGACGGACTAAGCCCCCCTTCAAACACATGCAAGCAAGATCAAGGAATGCGGTCAACCTGGGCGACAGACACCACCTGTCTAGCCGTTGCTGAGCAGCCCCTCTCTGTGCTCTCGGCCATGACTCTGATGACTGTAGTAGTGGTTGATGGCCTTCATATTACTACATTGCTCTGGTTCGCATAATGGGTGCTTCCCTACTTCATGAAAGTGGCCGGACGCGGGACAGGGGACGGGGGACGCGGGACGCGGGAGGGACGGACAGAGCCCCGAGCATAAGATGCTTCGCATCTAATAACTAATGAAAATTTCCGGATCTGAGTGAGGATCGAACCTCAGCCGTTAGCGTGGCAAGCAGGTCTCCTACCTACAGAGCCACAATATTTGTTGAAAACACTATGTGAATGTCATGTAGTGGAAGGAGTCTCCTTAACGCTTCATATATTGCGTGGCAGAAGCGTAGAATCGGGCCAGGCGTCAAAAGATGTGAGTTGAGCAACGAGCGGGTGTTTTAAAGGCGCACCCATTACAAAGCGCTCAGACATATTAAGGCGAAAGCCTTTAATGTCTCATGCTCACGTCCGTCCGATGTCTGTCCGGCGACCGTCCGTCCGTCCGTCCGTCCGTATGTCCGTCCGTCCGGATGTCCGTCTGTCCGTCCGTCCGCCCGGATGTCCGTCCGTCCGTCCGTCTGTCCGTCCGGATGTCCGTCTGTCCGTCCGTCCGTCCGTCTGTCTGTCTGTCTGTCCGTCCGTCCGTCCGTCCGTCCGGATGTCCGTCTGTCCGTCCGTCCGTCCGTCCGGATGTCAGTCTGTCTGTCCGTCCGTCCGGATGTCCGTCCGTCCATCCGCCCGTCCGTCCGTCCATCTGGATGTCCGTCTGTCCGTCCGTCCGTCCGTCCGTCCGGATGTCCGTCTGTCCGTCCGTCGGTCTTTCCGTCCGTCTTTCTGTCAGTGGAATGGCCACACGCTTTCGCCGAACATAGTTTGGAATGTACAAAGTGTCCTTCAATTTTCTTTAATCATCAGCAGCAGCACCATCCACAAAGTGAACAGCTGCGTAGGTTCGCGTGTTGCCCTACGGACGCGTAGTGGGCCCTCCGCTGATTCGCAAAATGAATAATTATGGCGTAGTGGGCACTTAACAATTGTGGTTGCAATATCCATTCAATTATACTTTGAAACGGCCAATGTTACGCGCACAGTTGTCCGTTTTCTTACGGTACGGTTGAGCCATGCACCGAGAACCGAAGCAGGCTAGCAGTTCAGAAGGCGATGCGCACCTGGCCCGATTACGCAATCGCGATCTACTCTTGAAGGCGAGGCTCAAGCGTCCTCCAATTTTTAATTTACCGAACAGGGCGCTAAGCTCATACCCCATCGCCAATCTGCGAAGGCTTAAATAAATAGGCAACCGTACTGGAAAAAAATAAAGCTGCGTTTGAGAATCTTTGACATCTGCCACTGTGGCTTGGTTCATCAAGACTTACCAGTTGTAAGTTAAATGACAGCATATAATACCCACCACGCGTGGCCCTATTCACATTTTGACCCCAGATATCAAACTTACACTTCGTAAACCAAAATCAGAGTAACAACACCCTTCGAAAAATGCCCATTTTTTTCTCTCGTTTTTCAGTGCATGATTGGCATCTTATGTAAATAATTTGTGCTTAGGACACACGTATGTATTTTTGTGATTTACCCCTTGCAAACCAGGAAGAAAGCACGATTTATTGAACAAGAAACGGCGTACCTAGGAGCTTATAAGGAGTTTGCAACTGTATATTGCGAATTTAGAGGTCTTCGACGTTGAAGGAATTTAAAAAAAAAAAAACAGAGAAGAAAAGAGAAAAAAATCTTACTCGTCGTCTCCCACAGGCGTTACTACCTCTCCATTGCCGCCAACTGAACTGCAATAATGTCGTAGCGGTCTCGGCCCTTTCAGATTCGAGTGTTGGGCGTGCCTCTCCTGGGACCATAATAGCGGTTGTGTGCCGAAATGGCACTTTTTATTTGAGAAGGCGGGGCCTCTAGTCTTCGCTACACCTTTCACGGATGATCGATACCAAAGAATATGACGGGTTACATTCTCCCGTATTAGGGAATGCAAACTTGAGAACGCGCCAAACGAATTGTTCTCAAACCGAAACCATTATACTTGCGCTTACTTCAGAAACATTAGCCGGAGTGTTCTCTTAAGGGTCCTCACAGTTCATTAAGGATTCTGGCACCTTAAATTATAGCGAGGCGGACATGAATGTAATGTTAAGATTTTTTTTTCTAGCATATGTTATACGAAAATTGTGATGCTTCTTCTATTATATGCATCCGTCTAAGACTATACTCGAGGGTCCAAAACCATCCACTGTGACACCCTGCGCTTCTTATCACGCGATAGCCGCTTTTTTTTAAAATTCATTCCGATAGTTGTTCTGTGGACACTTCACGTGCACTTCTGTCGTTACCGGCATTGTGATGTTCCCTATGAAGTCCGAATACTTCACATATCCTGGCGAGTCGTGTGTTCAAGGGGCGAGTTAAAGCGCGTGGTCGCTGCCGACAATGACATCTTAAGCAGAAATGAAACAAGCGGTCCCTCTCCGTCGCGCGGAAGGCGCATGGATATTGCGCCCGCGGAGACCTGCCTTCGGTTTTTTCGGGAAATGCCTATTTGACCGTCATCGCTGGGTCATCTATCTATCTATCTATCTATCTATCTATCTATCTATCTATCTATCTATCTATCTATCTATCTATCTATCTATCTATCTATCTATCTATCTATCTATCTATCTATCTATCTATCTATCTATCTATCTATCTATCTATCTATCTATCTATCTATCTATCTATCTATCTATCTATCTATCTATCTATCTATCAAAGTTACGTCTGGGGTGCTGCCTTGATTGCCTCCTAAAGTTGCGGTAGACCAGAATTAGTGTGAGAGAGTAAGATGGCTTGACGAATATGTCTGGCTGGTCATGACAGGAATAACGTGAAAATCCCGTCGCGTACGTCATCAAACCCTTTTCCTCCAGACACGTGTGGCACATGCTCATATAGCACGGGCCGCGGTATGCGGGTATGCGTCACAGACTCACAAGTGATTGACAGTTTACATCTACCCAGGAACGGCGAGAAAAGACATTGATAATTTAAGTGTCAGAGCTTAAGAGAAACTGACATCGGCAGCGTTGACCCGAGGAATGCACAGAAAAAATATCAGGGTCCCAGCAGGAATCGAACCCAAGAATTCTGCGTGGCGATAAAGTATTCTACCACAAAGCGGCGCCAGGTCTCGAAAGCGTTTTGGAAAAAAACCCTACGCAGGCGTAATGTTGGTGAAATGTCACTTGTGGTTGCAGTGCTGGCTATTTATTTCATAAACATTTCATATGTACTCTTATGATACAAGCGTCACATCGGGTTAACGTGAATAGTATACTTACGTGCCATCCATTGAAGTTGGTCTTCATCGCACTATCCAGCGATACCATTCCTCGCAAGCACAAGTACTATACATTAACTTACTGCTTCTGGTTTTGGGAATACCCATGTTTCTCTTCGCCTGGTTACGCAACTGTAAACAATTGGTTGTGTAAAACGTATGCGACTGTTCAACTTACTGCCACACGCACTCCTTTCTTTTTTTTATGTTACGGCCCCGTTACACGTGTCACTGCTGCCTTGCGCTAACCACGTCCAATCACTAAGAACCATCTAGATAATCTTAGAACCTTCCGATGAGATTACGCGCACAACGCGAACATCACAGCTGCTTCTGGATCTTGACGTGGCCGCTAGGGATAACGCTTGAATATTCCATGGCGCATGTATAAATGCCGACACGCTTCATCCGCTTGTCAGTTTACCGATGACCGACGCTATGTGCGCCGACATCAGCATACAGCGTGACTTACTTGCTGTAATTTGAGTTTCCGTTTCGCGGCCACAAGTTCGGCCAAATAAAGAATTTCACCTTGAAGAAGAATAATGTCTTCGTCACGTCACGACCACGTGACAATATGTATGTGCGTACAACATTTGTGCCTATTTTTAGCGTCATTTCGTAATGTTTCGCTCAAGAAAAAAAAATTACACCACAGTCACATTCTCTCCGCATGCTTCACAAAACATTGATTCCCATGGTACGTGGGTGGGCTTTGCTGAATTTTTCCTAGCGACGTCTGCAGACGGCTCGTACCCTTGCACGTGCTGTGTTATCACCGCTTACTTCGCGCAGGGACGACAGGCGGCTAAAAAATACTTCGCTTCAAGGAGAAGGAGTGTTAGCTTACATCAGCATTTCGTAAAGTTACGTGAGATTGGATCCTAACAGAGTTAGCTTCTCACCTTGGGGTAAGATGCCAATTCGTTGCTATCCCATACACTCCTCTGCCTACGCGGCCATAGTGAGAGATTTTATAAGACAATGGCGTTTGTGTAGCTTTTTTAACCATGACAAGACAAGCCTTTTGTAAATCAAAATGTTTTTTTTATCGCAGCAATCGCTGTCGTTGAACATGCTGCGTTTTGCATTGTATCTTTCAGGAGCTTATTTTTTATTGGAACGACTGTGTGTAATGTAATATAAATCGCGCGATTGCTTTAATGACATATTTGTAACGTCATTGAGGTATTTTGACTGGAATGCAATGATATGACTATATCACGTATATACTACCTGATGAAAAGCCAAAAAAAAAATAAAAATAAATAAACACGAACCGACGTTGTTTCTAACTTTTACGTCGTTTTAGAAATCACTAACCGATTTTTATTCTGAATCGTAACGGTTTTCTACAAGAAAATCCATGGGATTTACAACCACCTCGCAGTCCCCTTACTAAAGCGGACATTTTTTTTACGTTAATGCCTTTGCCCAGGAATTGAAAAAAAAAAAGTGACTATTCTTCTTTTTTTTCTTTTTTTTCTGCTGTCTTTGATCTAGCTTGCTGTTCTCCCCTGGTTAGTGCAGCGTGCCCTGGCGGTGACACCTGGACCAGCGAGGGATTAAACTAACCACAGGGAGGCTGAAAATTTCCTGCTGAGTCACAATTCTATACTGGATACGCTGAGCGAATAAACGAGAAGGCTGATCGCAAGCTTCTGATGTTTTTAAAAAAGAAACAGCTATATAGCCACCGTCGTTGAGCTGTCCCACAGGGCCAGCGAGAAAGCGGTCGGAGATTGAAATGTTCGTTTCCAACTTGGCGTCCACTATGGCTATGACGCGCACCACCACTTCAACGAAACAACAAGGCACTAGCTGTTTCGCAGACGAAGATGTATCTGTCATCAACAAGTGTGTATCTGCGAATGCACCAGAAGCTGTTACTTTCTTTTGCTATTATTCCTTGAAAACAACGTGCGCTGCTTTCCTTTCTTTCTCTTTCTTTCTTTCTTTCTTTCTTTCTTTCTTTCTTTCTTTCTTTCTTTCTTTCTTTCTTTCTTTCTTTCTTTCTTTCTTTCCTTCTTTCTTTCTTTCTTTCTTTCTTACTTTCTTTCTTTCTTTCTTTCTTTCTTTCTTTCTTTCTCTACGTCTTGTCACTGTTGTTGGTGTGATGAGGAGATAACTTCCGTGGTCCGCATTTTTCAAGTGGGGATGGTTATTTGGTTATCAGCTTTGCTTTGCAAACCATTTTCTGAATGTTGCAAGAACAAACGATCCGAAAGCTCATCACACCTTACGAGGAATAGCCAAGCATTGCTATTCTTGGGACATGATAAGGGATATTTATCGATGACCGTCGTGGCGGCGTAGAGGCTACTATGTTGTCGTGCGAAGCGCGAGAACATGGATTCGATAACCAACCGGGGGCTGTTTCATGTCGGTGGGGTTGAATTAAAAAAGACAAACCAAAAACAAAACAAACAAAATACCGGCTTACTTAGATGTCAGGCGATGGACAGTATCGAATATACATGTTTTTTAGATACTATCTTAGATACTCCTTGGGTATCTTGTATACATATAGAGATACGACTCACAAAACAAGTATCTGTATCTGCATATGTATTGGGTATCTTAAGATACAAGATAATGCTATCGGAAACACCACCGCGTGAAACAATAGACGTCGGCTGAACTCCGCTTTTCACATGTAGTCTCACTCATGATATTGAATTCTTTTGCATTGTTTTCAACAGCGGAGGCGTTTAACGCCCAGGTTAGTGGAAAACCCTCAGGAGCGTCCGCAGCTCCCAGCTGGTCTACTCTCCAGTCCACTCGAAATACGGAACCTGCCTATAAATAGCTTAGCGGATATGTGATACATAAATATGGAATGCTTCACAACTCACCTCTGGTTCCATTATAAATGAAGGAGCAGTCTGTTGCTAGAATGTTCGGAAGATAGATAGATAGATAGATAG
Organism: Rhipicephalus appendiculatus; assembly: GCA_030522465.1. Classification (NCBI taxonomy): domain Eukaryota; kingdom Metazoa; phylum Arthropoda; class Arachnida; order Ixodida; family Ixodidae; genus Rhipicephalus; species Rhipicephalus appendiculatus. Next base: position 53,205 of record JALIZH010015212.1, read on the forward strand.
ATAGATAGATAGATAGATAGATAGATAGATAGATAGATAGATAGATAGATAGATAGATAGATAGATAGATAGATAGATAGATAGATAGATAGATAGATAGATCAGAAAGCAATGGGCAGGGTGAAGGAACAAGTGCAAACACTCGGCGCTCCATTCAGGATACTCACAGTGTTCTTAAGGATTCCACTTGCGCAGTATCTGCTAACGGCGACACTGTCGGTGAAAGTTCATGAACAAACAAGCCCCTTCATGAATTCTTGGCGCACCGATCACAACATAGAGCACCTGTATGGTACATGTCTTGCAAGGATTGTTCCGTGACACACAGGGAGACAAGGATTTAATGTCGGTAGACGGTGGTAAAAGTACTAGAGAGCAAAGTCAAGCAGTGACATAGCAGTATGATTCCACCAGCTACGCGGTTTAACAAGTATTCGCGACGTTAAGTCAGTAAGGCTGTTTGAAGTCTTTTTATTTTATTTTCATCATATGTGACGTTTGCGACTTAGGTACAACTGCATCTAGATTATGCATGTGACGCCTCTGCCCGGTGCCATGTCTATTACTAATAGAAGTCGCAACCTACGGTGCACATAGAAGCCCGTGCAAAATACAGCATTAAAATTATTATCCTACAAGAGCACAAACCAAGCCGCGCCAAGGACACTAGACATTAGAATCAGAGCTGTTTCTGGCAATTAGTAATGATTGTTGCAGATCAACTATACAGATATGTGACTAACATTAATAAATGACTCGGCCATTAAATTACGGGTAAGGTTTAAAGAAACTCCGTATCGATAAAAAGAAAACGATCGTGTACCGGCTAAAACAAGGCGAGTGAAGCAAAATTCTTTAAAGGTAAATCTTATTGAACCCACTTTAAAAAAAGGCTCCAAGTATGCGGATAACAGAAAACGGCAACACAGCTAAGAAACAGCTAATTGTAAAGTATATAACATTGTTGTCCTATTACGTTGATTTCAGCAGTGCGTCCAGTGGCGGAACCTGTATGGACGAGACAAGAAGTTTCCGTTGTATAGACGTCCGAGGAAGACACATTCGCTGGGTCATCCATCACAACCTGCCTACGCCTTCCTATACGGATCAGGCCGTCGCCTCTTGACAAAGCTCTGCCGGGAAAGGCGCTCCTAAAGTCTACCCTGTTTATCTAGAGGATGCACAGATGCTCTTTTTATTTTTCGTGATTGCCCTTATGTAAAATGTAAACGTTTTGGTGTAATATCGCACGTAGGGTGTACTATAGCGTTCCAAACGTGCTTTTCCGTATTATTACATGCACTCAAAGGTCAAAACAGAGGAAAAGGGTGGTATATTTTGTCTTTACTGCGGTTGGTGTACTTCGTTTTTACTACTTGCACGTGGGGCGTTTTATAGCGTTCGCAACGTGCTTTTCCATAATATTACATACGCTCAAAGGTCAAAAGAAAGCAGGAACGTGGTATATTTTCTTTTTTCTACGGTTCCTACGTTTAAATAAATTATAAGGAGATTTGATTTTGACATCTAGAATCGTCCAGTCTTGTGCGCACAGTTTAGAACACGCATCTTCTATTGCTCCTTCCCGTGTCCCGTGAAAGATTACCACATGATTCATGCTTTTCCTGTTATTATGCTTGAACCGATATTAACTAAAATTTTCGCACGCTGTGTAGGTGAGCTCTCCTTTTCTGTAGTTCAATTTTCTTTCAGTGGCAATGCAAATATTGGACTACCGGTTATTCTTTGCAGCTCTAAGTTTCGTCATAACCTAAAAACACAGTGCCATACTCTTCCTTTAGTTGCAAGACAATACAACTGCAAAGATAAATTGATTTTTCGGCAGTGTGAAATGCCAACTTATTGTTAACCATAAATGTGTGCCTAGATGTTCAAAGTTAGCACAACAAATTTGTCCTTTTCAAATTTGTTGAGTAGCTTCTACTCAACAGGTTTGAGACTTTTATTTTGCATTACTCCTATTACAATTCATACTTGCCGCGTTACAAATAATAGCTTCAATTTATTGTTTCTTATATGTATTTTATTATATAAATAAAGAATCTTACTTCGCATATTTGCAAGGTGTGCAAAGTCGAAAAATGTACAATGTGCAAGGTGGCCTCCAATCAACAGGAAAAACGAGTGTAAGTGGAATATAGCAACTGATAGCAAGAAACAACGTCCATTGTCTATTCCTTTTCTCATGTAATCTTCATTTACACTGTATTTGTGAAAGACAGGACACAATCAGTGAAAAATTTCAGACAGGAAAGCTCATATGCGGATTCTCCGAAGGTGATTGGCTTCACTGTACATCAGCACTTGCGCATGTGTGGTAATGATTTCATACCTAGTGTCTGAAGTTCGTGCTAGAGGAGTATCAATAGACTACCAACTAGCCTATACATGCACACTGCAAAGTTCTTTCATTATTTAACTCATTCCATTGATAACCTTTATACTAAAAGTGAAGGACACCTTGTACATTACAAAGTGCGTTCGGCGAAAGCATGTGGCCATTCCACTGACTATGCCATGTCTTTTATCTTTTACACTCTCAGTGGGATAACACACAAACCGAATGTGTGCGTGTTTTCTTTTTTTAAATTTTTTTCCGCGTATCGCAGCGAGACGCGAGACTAATCGTGCTCCGTTCGCATGCGTTAGTATTTTCTCGCGCTTTGCTCATCGTACAAACGCCATCCGCGTTCCAGCGCTTAAATTGACGGACCCTTTGTAAATTCGAAAGGGTATTCCGAGAATGCCTGTGTCCATTGAGACGGCGTCGGTCAGAATGATTGCAAACGCTGGGCACAGCGACGCTACGCAAGCAAATCGCGAGCGCTGTAGAGACCGACGCGACCGGCGTCCGTTTGCGCATCCCGGCGGCCACCTGGCTCCGTGCCAGAGCTCGGACAGACGGACGGACGGACAGACAGACGGACGGATGGAAGGACAGACGGGCGGACAGACAGACGGACGGACGGACGGACGGACACGGACGGACGGATGGACGGACGGACGGACGGATGGACGGACGGACACCGGATGGATGGACGCCGACGGACGGACGCCGGACGGACCCCGGACGGACACCGGATGGACGTGAGCATGAGACATTAAAGGCTTTCGCCTTAAAATATATTCAGCCGGGAATAGGTGGCCCTTCTGAGAGCTGTGATGTTGTGTACCTGCTTGGGGAGTCCCTATGAATGCGATTGTCTGGCCTGTGTTCATAATTGAAGAGCACGTCAAGGTGCGCTGAAAGCAGTTACATGTCTGCTTCATTGCTACGGCAACATGTAATTCATTCGGATGTATTTATAAATGTATTCTGTTCCCGGGGGTTTACTGCGGATGGCTTGGTCATTTGACAGTAGGAACAGGAATACAGCTTGTGGAAGAAATACCTTCAGATAATAAATAAGAAGCTGAACCCGAAAATCTTATAACGGAAGGTGTCTTTTCAAACGATGAATAATACAACCAGTCCTTATGACTTCTGGGATACAATTACGCTATTCTTTCACGGCGCAAGATTATAAATCTATGAGATAAAAATACCTTGCATCACGTCGCGCTCAAGCTTGAAACAGGGAAGGTTTACAACTGTTAAGTCTAATCTTGGTTGCTCCTAGGTTGTTGCTAGTACTTAGTTAGGTGATGCTAGGTTGTTTTTAAGTTGCTTCTAGGATGTTTCTAGGCTTTATCTAGGTTACGCTAGGATGTTTATAGGTTGCTTTTTAGTGCAGAGAGGTTTGAGTTAAACCAGGACAATTTCACAGGCATGAAATGGATCTCCAAACTCCGGAAGAGACAAATTGGCACGGAAACCGAGCGCTTACACCTCCCATAGATCTACGGGCACGTCGCCGTTCGCGAGGGGGTTTCCATCGCTTCGGGGTCTTCTCGGAGCCGCCATTGCCTTTACCATATTCTAGTACTATTTTTTCGTTGTGCGCACCGGCTGAAACCACTCTGCAGGGGTGGTTCAGCGAAGCTGCAACATGCGGCCACGGTGTTAATCACTGGGTTATTTCCGACGGTATAATCAAGGTCTTCTTACTGGTTACGTGCGTCTAAATATCTTAATTCGGGTTTCCCGCTGTTTCTTTTTGACTGGTTTACTGTTTTTACTGTTTTTTTTTCATTGTTCCTTTTGGGATTTTGTCTTTCAATCTGTCTAGGCCGTTCTGTCTAGCTAAAACAAAGAAGTCTTTTCCTAACTTGGCAAAACCTTTTCATTGCTTTTTTTTTCTAGAAAAACTTCGTCTTATAAGGCAGGGTGAATGCGCAAAAGGTACGAAACACTTGAATGTGCTACTTAGTTCTGGCGCTTTTGACAGTAGGATGTTAATAACGATTCTCGGCGAATCCTCCGGGAAAACAATACAAACGGTGACTGAGGCGAAGATTGTTGCACACTTCGAGGCAACTTTCAAACACGCCGATTGTAAAAAAAATGTATTATTGACTTTTCTTGCGTTTTTGTTTCACGTCTATACCATTAGATTACTTGGACTTGACACACCATCTGTTTATTCACTCTAGTAGGGAAAAGGTGAAACGCTATGTGTCTCAACAATGTTTTCCCGCGCCTTCTTGATTTTTACAACTATTTAAATGTCGCATCATGAACAGGCAGCATTCTAAAGTTGACATGATGGTGCAGCAGAAATGATTCATTGGTTCGATGGAAGGTTGCACTTTAAAAAAACAGAACGGGTACGATCGAGGCAGTGTCTTTTATGATCATTTTCATATATTCAGCTTACTAGGTCCGTATCATTTCAACTATGAAAGCACGCTATATAGCAGATGTGAAGTCCTCTTTCAGTGTTCGGCCGTTTTAACAGCGAAGCTCTTACAGTTGGCCGTAAAATGTTCATCGTCACCAGAAAACTATCATCAAAATGAACGGCCACGTGCCACATCAAATGGGGTAAATCTCACTTCTCACCACTAATCATAGTTGACCCTAAATACATCAAATAAGCTCTTATTCTCATGCGTTCTGTCAAAATACCACGAAATAACCATGACAGGCATTTCTGTCCAACTCTACCCTCGACGAACTGTTCTAGTTAATCAAAATGGCAAAAGCTAATGACGCCCTGGACTCGAGGCCTCGACCATGAGCGATGCCCCTTCCGTGGGGCTACCCATAAAACTAGGGTTATATATTTATTAAGGATTATGTTTCTCTTTTTCTTTCTGTCAAAAGTTTTCGTTCGTTTAAAATTCCTGCTAAAACAGCTTGTAGCATTTTGGGTCATCTACCTGAGTAGCACTGCGCCTCCCCACCAAACTTTCGGAATCATACTTCGATAGCTTTGTATTGCGTTCGATATCACTTACAGGTTGTCGTCAAAGAACTAAACCAGAAAACCACGTAACAATGATTACCGCACAGCTGAAAGACAGGACAAGGAAGAAATCTTGCGGATCGCACTGCACATTTATCAGCCCGTGCGAACGCGGCATGCATTCCATGCTCTCGCAGGACGGAGTGGTGAGCAGTGAAATGCGTCTCAACAGTAATTGCAAAACCCCGCTCCGCTTGTGCTGTACTGCTATACGACGTGATCCCTGTGCTGGGCTTTTCTGCTTCATTGGCATGTTTTTTCAGCCTTTATCTTTGTTGCTCTGATTTCATGCACTCGCTTGGTACGCTCCCATCATGCACCAAGCCATATCAATTGTCAAGTCGAGTGAATCCAGAGAGACATCCACGAAAACAACTCGCGCTGTTGGAATGTATCTGGGTCTGTACAAATTACCTTTTCTTTGCATTTGAGCGCGGTCCACATATTTCTCCTCACAACAGCTCCTCCTGTCTGCCCCCCTTCGCTCTCTCTTTCTGTCTCCCTACTTCTGTGTATTTCTCCTCCTATGTACCCTTTCGGGTGTAGATCTGCGGCGCACAGTTGGAGGCTCGCGTTCAGGAATGTCAGCATTCCTTAGCGTTTCCGCATGCCGATGGCATTCATTTGCAGGCGTAGAATGTGACAACATGAACGGCCTTACAATCTAAGGCGTGCTAAATCTTGTATGTTCGTGCTCTTTCGACTTTTTTGTTTATCTACTTACAGCGTTGTATAATGTACTGTAATGTTATGTGTAGGGAGCTGTGTAGACAAAAAAAAGAAAATAGTATCATGGCTACTTCGTTTCGCTACGCTGTGCCGACAGAAATTTGCGGAAAAAATGGTGACCATTCCCGCAGAGTGTGAGGCTTTCTCAAACCATACAGGCATCCGAACTTTTTTGCTGTTGAGGGAAATGCCTTCCGCCAGCGAACAGCCTTCAAATAAACCAAGCTATGTATTTTGAATATGAGTTTCCTCAAAACTACCAATATTTCAAACATGATATAGTAAAGAACGAGTTAGTTATATGTGTTCTGGAAAACATCGTCACGCAAATTTTCTTCAAGACGCAATCAAATCACCCAGAAAAACGCCACAATAAATAGATATGTTTATCAAAACAGTCTCACTTCCAGAGCAGCATGATAAAACACAACAGGTGCGCATACTGCAGCAAATTAGGCCAGTCACTTTACAGTTTCCCGGCAACCACTAAAACAACAGACACATTCTTAATTACAACTAAGCAGAGCAATCGCAGATAATAAGAAACAGCTTGGTCATGGATTCCGCAATGTATGCCGTTCGAAAACAAGCTTCCTAGGGATAATTTGCTTTTTTCATTAGTAAGAACGTGCGTACATTACAGATATCGCACGTCTAACATGTACATACCATTATGATCCGTGTGATACCTGCATTAACATGCCCGTATGAAGCGCCTACACAACAATACTTGGCCTCATTATTGCAAACTCGCATGAAAAGGAGAGAGAGAGACAGAGATCAAACGTTAGTAGAATAAGCTCGTTTACATGGCTCCGATCTGAATTAACGTGGGTGGAGCAGCCAAGAACACATCAGTGCGTGCAAACTTTCTGTGTTTCTGCGTCTCATGATTCGACAGTGATGATTGATGACAGCAGCGACTGTGAAAGCGTTACGATCACAATTACAAGGCAAGAAATGATCTTACTGGTGCTTTACTTTCTGGATTTAGTCGAGGAACATGTATGACGCCAAAAAAAAAAAAATCACGCCATATCCATGAAGTGAATGATGATGAGTGGGCGAAGCTCCGGAGGTAATCTGGTAAACCGTCAATCCTCCGTAAATGTTGCCCACTCGATCATCATACAAAGACCTGACACACAAACGCGGGGGGTGTGGTGTGATTATACATACAGTATATACAGAATGCTTTCATTATTTACATATTTATAAAGTATATACACAATGTTTTATTATTTCCATATGGGGTAGATGATGATTTTGTTCAAGAGCTCTACGGACCACAAGGAGGGGGTTCCCCTGATTTTGTTTTCGTCATATATGACGTTAAGCTCAGGGGAACCTTTGTTGGCGGCGTTGCCGTTTTGCCTTTCGAGGGCGAGAGCGCGTTCACGATCGTTTTCATCCATGGCAGAAAGAGAATCTGTGGTCTGGAACGCGCTTATTCTTCATGGTCATCAGCGTCATCGTCATCGTTATCACGTGTAGTGGGTACATTCCAATATACGGTGGCTAACGACGGACGGCGCGGGACTAGCCTATGCCCTAAGGAGCTTCGCCCCTAAAAATATTTCTCTTTATAGGGTATTTACTGCTTGGCAGATATCCTGTGCGGAACACTCTGCAATCTTATTTATTTTCAACTCTCGTGTCACCAATCCCAATCGAAGTGTTCTTAAAGAAAAATAGGAGGGCGACTTTTTTTTAACTAGCGCAGTCTAAACGAAGACGCGATGCCAGAAGATGCAGATGAGTATAGCCGGATGCAACATTACAAGTCCGCTGCATTTTTTCCTCAAAAGCGGATGCACACAAGGCAGACACCCAATGGGCGCGCACTCAAGGCTGACGCCATGAGCCGGACAGCCGGTGACCACGTCCTTGAGAGAATATTGCCGAGGGCATGAGCCGCACTATTTCTTTAGTCGAAGAGGCGATCGCCTGCCGCGTTTTCGGTCGTGTGGGTGAGGCCTCTGCGGGCTTCTCAAGTTGTATGCGACTATAGAAGTAAAGCTCGGCTATCTACATTTTTATGTTCGTCCAACAATGAATGAATTGTCAATTTTATCTATGACTGTCGCTACAATTGGGTGACCGCAAATGGGGGTACTTTGAGACAGTTTTGAAATGTTCCAAATTCGAAGCGATGATTTAGTTTATGCTCTTGAGGGAGTCTTGCAGACTAAAGCACGTACCGTTCTCACCGAGATAGATAGATTACAGATACATAGATAGATAGATAGATAGATAGATAGATAGATAGATAGATAGATAGATAGATAGATAGATAGATAGATAGATAGATAGATAGATAGATAGATAGATAGATAGATAGAATGATGGACTTTTCCATATCCTGCTGCATATAAAGGTTCCTCTTCAATCAAAACAATCACAGTGAGCCATAAATATGGCTTATTTCATTAAAGCTGGCGGTTGTTTTAAGCATTCGAGAGACATGTATGTGAAGCGGAAGCCCCTGGAGATGCATTGACAGTACATTGAAAACGTTGACGTTTACAGCCACCTGGTTACGAGTCGAATATTTCTCCTAGCATGTGGCTGCTTGTGTGTCTAGCTTGTTTGACGAAACGCAAAATGAATAAGGACACTAACGGAGAAGGCCTTAATAGCATAATATTTCAGGTCACAATTTATTTCTTCGCCCACACAGCAAAATGGTAGTTGTACTTCGGATGATTGGCTTGAGTGTATTTAGTGTAATCGGTTCTAATTTGTGTCACGTCGCTTCCTAAGCGCTCACCCACTCACAGTCTTCGTAATCCGAAGAAGTCCTTTTGAACTGCATAGATTTCAGTACAGATTAAAGCTATCTGTTCGAAAGCCAACACAAAATATTGTTCTTGTGCTTCTCAACACGTCTTTCATAAAACATGTCTCCGTAACACTTCTGCACTGAAGTTATCTCTCACTCGCTCTCCTATTTTTGCGCACATTGAGAGATTCGGCGTGATCAAAGTTTCGAAATAAGCATGGCAGAGGTTGGTTGCACTACAGTATCGCTACGACAATTTCCCAAGTTCTTAAAAGAAGCTTCTCCTGCCCTAAACATCTGAGGCAACTGATTTCCCACTTATGACAAGGTAGGCGGGGAAGGCTGAATGATTAATTAACCTAAATGCTGCAATTGAGGTCAAAGGCCGGTCCTTTGCTCCGGACGCACTACTTTCTAATGAGCCCGGATAGTTATTTAACGAACAAGCAGGCCTTAGCCATCTGCATGTGTAAGTAAAACTGAGCAAGCACGACGCGGAGGCTCTCCCCTTACCTTTGCCTTCTATTTAGCAGTTTGTCATTTGTTTCCTACTATTTTTAGCTGTAGCAGCCTGAGCCTTTCTCACCCGTTCTCTTCACCAGAGAACACAGCGTGGACTTTGGGCTCAACGTCTCTCCCACAATGGCGAGGCTAATGACACGGAAGCATTTGCGGATAAAGACGGTCCTCCTGTGCATGGCCAGTCATCAGCCCGTTGCGGGTTGCTTGGACTGTCATTCAGGTTGAATGAGCGCTCCCTCGTTCCATTACGTCCCGTCTATTCCTCGAAGACGGATTGTATTTCTGCGCTTTGTACTAACTGCTTGATTGTTACAATAAATAAATTATCCCACTTAAGGTGTGGTTGATTGATTGGGTGTTTGCAAGCAGATTCTAGATGCAAACAATGCCATTCAGGTTGTGGGAGACGCCCAATGACCGAAGGTGCTCTTTTCGACGCTAATTTTGGGAAATACCATCGCAATGAAATGTCAGGTTCGTCTGTCGCGTGCTTGTACGCCTTCGTAATTAAAAAGACGGAAACTCCACGTGCTTTCTTTATTCAGGCTTCTTCGTCCAATACTCGTTTTTTCGTTTAGTGTATTATATATCTTTGGAAATGTTCGAACTGCAACCGCGACTAATACCAAGGCCGAGATATCTAAGGCCTCCTTCATTACGGACTGGGAATATTAAAGCGATAGCATTAAAGAGCTCGTTTCGCAGAAATTCGGGCGTCGGCGTCGGTGTCTGCGTCGTTGGTTGTGAGCGAAAAATCATCATCTTGTCCGTGACCAAAAAATCGAGAAAGATGCAAAGAAAATAAATAATAAAAATTGTCGGGTCCCAGAGAGGATCGAACCCGGGTCGTCTTCGTGGCAAGCAGGTGTTCTACCACACCGACATGCCTCTGCTTGGAAATTCTATAAAAATAACTTCCTCTGCTTGGAAATTCAGTGAAAATAACTTTCATGCTTCGCAAACGCAAGCGTGCTTTATATAGGCGTCGCAATATAACATGTAATATCCCAAAAATATTGCGTGGTAGAAGCGTACATTGCCGTCGGGCGTCAGAATATGTGACTATCATAACGATTTCATAGTTTAAAGCCAGCCACCCATTACAAACGGCACACAACTTACTGCTCGTATTCCCTTAACACCACATAGTGGGTGCATAGCAAGTTTGAAAACATTTCCCACATTTGCCGCGCCTAATTGCTCCTGGTTTAAAGCATGCTACCCATTACATAGTATGCACTAAGTGATTGAAGTACGCACTAGGGACAGGATATCGCTATCGCGTTCAACTCTTAAAGGAGAAGTTTAAGGGTCCCCCAATTTTTTATAGCAGAACCCTCGAGAGTTTCTGCCCGCGGCTTTATGAAGTTTCCAATCTCATATCACCGCATTCAGGTGTCCTAATAATCTTCCTCGCCTATTGAAAAGGGACAGCTTGCTTTTGTTCTGTTTTTTGCTTTCATTAGGGGCGAAGCTCCTAAGGGTGTGGGTCGTTCCCTCCTCTGTAGCAGTAGTAGTAGTATGTATGTAGCCACCTCTAGTTTATGAATTGCTCAATAGATGGCGTTGTGTGTATATGTCCTTGGAACTAATATCACTAGATGGCGTTAGCGGTTTTAGGGGCGAAGCTCCTTAGGGTGTGGGTTGTTCCCTTGGAAATAATATCACTAGATGGCGTTAGTGGTTTTCGTATAGTTATACACGAAAAGAATAGATGACGCTGTTATAATTGGGATCGTCGGGCCGATGCGGTACTCGGAGTCGGGCACCGGAAGTGGACTCCATCGTGATCAACGGTGAGGTGAACTTCACCAGAGAGGAGGTAGTCAGCTCCACAGTGCTCTCGTGTGAGTCGCATGCAAAACCAGGGCAGCCGGTATCTGCGGAGCATGCGGCGGCTCCGGTACTCACGGCGGCACAACCTATAGCCCAGGACGCGTGGCTTTCACAACTCACAGCAGCGTTCTGTGGCGATGCATGCGGAGGCGAGGCGTTGCGTCGAGCACTGGTGTTGACCCCGGCGTCTGAGTAGGTGGCATCGTCTTCCTCTGTCGTGGAACGCGAACTGGCGTTGTCGCTGAGGCTGGGAGCACCCGGAACACAAGTCGGCAACGCTCGTGCCCAGCTCACGATCGAACACCGGCAATGTACGGGGGGATTCACGGTTACCCGAATGATCCCCCCCCGAGCTTCGCCCACTCACCATCATTTCACTTCGTGGATATGCTGGGATTTTTTGTACAATATATTGCGTAAGCCATCTATTTCAATAAAGATGTCGTAACTGGAATACAACCGCTGGTCATTCGTATCTGGAGGTATGGGATCAAAAGGCGCCATGTAAAACTCCGAATATGCTTGATAGTGAGGCCTTAGCTTTAGAGAGCTCGTTGCGCAGAAATTCCGGCGTCGGCGTCGGTGTCGGCGGTTGTGAGCGAAAAATCATCATCTTGTCCGTGACTGAAAAATTGAGGAAGCTGCAAATAAAATAAATAATACAAATTTCCCGGTCCGAGTGAGGATCGAACCCAGGCCGCCTGCGCGGCAAGCAGGCGTTCTACCACACAGCCACGCGTACGCTTGAAAATATATTGAAGATAACTTCCTCTGCTTGGAAATGCAGTGAAAATAACTTGTTTCACAAATAAACGCGTACTGAATACATGCGTCAAAATGCAACACGTAATATCGCAGTAATATCGCGTGGTACAAGCGTACATGCCATCGGGCGTCACAACACGTGAATATCATAACGTCGTCGTGGTTTAAAGCCGGCCACCCATTGCAAAAGAAACACATGTTACTGCGCGTATTCCCTTAACACCACGTAGTGGGTGCATAGCAAGTATCCACTAAGTGGTTGAAGTACGCACTAGGGAGAGGATATCGCTATCGCGTTCAACTCTCAAAGGCGAAGTTTAGGGGTCCCCCAATTTTTGGAGTTAAAGATAATTGACACCATGGTCAAAAACTCTAATTATCCGCTCATCGACTCATAAGTCAACTCGCCAGACCAATTCAGACACAGATCGAGCGTTAACTCTGTGTTTGAGTGAGTCCAAATGAGTAATATTGGTGATCTTGAGTCCGAGTGAGTGCGGTTGAGAAATATTTTGAGTGAGTTTGTGTCCGAGTGAGCCCAGTTGAGGAAAATTTTGGTGAATATTAGCCCGAGTGCGCCCTAAGGAAAAATATATTTCATGAGAGAGTCTGGGTGATTGCCACATTTTTTTTTGCGACCTCTCCTCCAGACACTATGGGGGCGTTTTTCCAGGGTGCTGCGGCTAGTGTGCCTCGAGGCATGCGCGCGCAGCAAGCCACTTTAGCAGCGAAGGGTCACAGCGACACTAGATGGCTCTGCGGGAAGTGGTAACAGCTTAATTCTGTGACACTGCTGTTGATAAGGCTAGAGTGCGTCGGCGTTTGACCGGCATCCGCGTGACGAACATTTGTCCGACGGCGAACGCTCTATGCCCGGTGCGCAGCGAACATCTAAGATTCTGCGAAGAGAGCGTGCGATCGCGTTCACTCCAACGTGCAGTTTCCATGCTTGTTTTGTGGTTTTCTCTAATGAAATTAGTGCTCAGCTATGTGCTGTAGGCCACGTGGTTTTCGACCACGCGTTGTTCTGCCCACTGCCACAAAACTGTTGGGGAGTAGAGGTACACGGCACTGCTGTAAAGTCACGTATCGGCTCTAACATGAGCTTGGACGATAAGTCGGAGCATGACCTATTTTTCACAAGCCGGTATACTTGGCGTGACTATAAGCAAATTAAATGCGCCCAACCACATAATTTGCACAATGACGTCGATCCATAAGCGTAGCGTCTATTAGCGCGGAACATAAAAGAAACACTACACAGACGTACGGATGGGTATAGCTTTCCGTCGCGTTTATTTATTTTAGGTTCTGCGCTAATACACGCTATGTGTATGGATGACCAATTCGCGCGAGCAGCATCCCTTCTAACTTCAATCCAATTAGTAACGCTTTAATCAACGACATAAAAAAGACCGACATAGGCTGCAATTCATTACTGCTTCCGATCTTAGTGATTACCACAGGGAGTGGGTTCTGCCGGGTTTTAGGCATACGCTAACCGAGATATCTGCAGTTTGTCGAGTTTGATAGGGATGCTCACAAATTGGGAAAATTAGGTAACTGACTATAAAAAGCCAACGCGCCATCTATGTCTCAGCATTAGCACACGTGCTACGGACTCGCTGTTTTTGATGCACGCCTACACGCGAAATAGCAACAGTACGTTGATTGCTTGAAATGTCATGAATTCGCACAATTTAGAAACGATGAGAAGTTCCTCATTTCAGTGCTCGAATTCCCAGCAATTACCTTTGGAGTTTAAAATTGATAATTGTTTGAGAATGTGACATCCAAATTCAAATTCTTTACTTTTTGCAGACATACATCATGAAGATCTACCCGAAAACTGGTTCGACACGTAGGCCAAGGCTACTTGTGTGTCCCGTTAAAAAATACACAACAGCTACGATTACACAGCGAGATGTGGCTCGTACGTCCAAGCTTTCATTACGCAATAATATTTGTTCGAGAACACCGGATAATGCAACACAGCGAAAAACACCGAGTCTTATTACTTTTCATGAAAACATGTGAAAGCACTGGTTAACGAAAGTAACTTTAGGAAGCTACAAATATACACTTTAAATGTAAACATGTCGACAACATAGCTGAAAAAAGAAGCACTGAAAAGTTTCATTATAGCTACGACACATGAAATAATACTTCACAACCGTTCACATTATAGAACTTTATTCATGCTGGAGTTCTTTCCTTGAGCTTTTTCTTTTGCTGCCGTCCTACGAAAACTTCCTCTCCTCCTCGCACTAATTTTCTTGTGATTATTTTCTTTTAATTTTTCTTTTTGCTATAGCCCTGAAATAAGGTTCACTTTTTCTGGTGACGTCGTGAGTTTCAAGCACGGTTTGCGTTCAGGTATTCATGAGCCTTGTCACTTGTGTGACCCCATAGTCTGGCTTCATCGATCCAGCGCGCCACAAAAGTTTCAACACCTATTCTTTTCAACACCATTGCGTTCAAGCCGCATCATCTGCGTTAACCAAGGCCCAGCGTGAACGTTTCGCAAGACACGAGAGACCAGAGCTTGGAGCACGACTGCCCGAAGCGCAAGCCTGAAATTTTCAGATCGAAGATGCGGGAACCATGAAACACATAAAAATATATCTAGTAGACGTAAACATTAAAAAGCAAGAAACTTGCACCAGCACGAAATATGACACAGCATATACGCACACCGGCTTTGCAGCATTGATAAAAAATACTGTTCTAATGAAACTTATCATGGAGTCCGTATTGCAGCCAGATTCTGCAACTAGACACCATGTTCAATCAGCATGGTGTACCTAAAAACTGGGCATGGAAACTCACTTGCGAAATACTAAACTTATTCCTGCATAATTTGAAGCGTTCTGACGCTTTATTCATTTCTCTTGAACCAATAATTTTTGTCTGCTTGTAGGAACAGTGTTCATATGCGCAGCAAAACAGGTCATACCTCATGTCTATACAGAAGCCATATCTGTCGATTTGAATGTTTGCGTGCATGTATATTTAGTCACGAACGCCTCTGCGAGCAGTGCGTAAGAAATGCTACCATGCTTGACCAAACCTTGCAAGCCGGTCGGTTGCTTGAACTGAAAGATTAAAAAAACAATCAATGTTGGTAGTCGAAGTCAGCGACACTAAGAATAGCGAACAAATCAAAGGTTGTAACCGTATACACATTAGTTGCAAAGTCTGTCGATCCTTTGGTACATAAGGATTGAAGAACCTTGTTAGTGGCTAAGCATCGCCTGCTAAGAGCCTCAAGCCTCTATATTATACGTCGCGTGTTCAACCCAACAGCCAAAACGTTGTTAACGGGCTTATCCATATTTATCTGCTACAAATACATGCCGCGCTAGCGTCACTCGCATATGTGTGTGTGTTGTGCGCCGATAGGTAAAAGGCTAGACACTTGGGTGGGTTCGGGACATCACACTCGAACGTGGATCGTCAACAGTCTGGAATTTGTGCTAGCCAACAAAGTGCAATACGCATTTTGATCAAAAATCTTGAACAGGGGGTGTCTCTGAAGCTGGATCTTTCGACATTCTCACTTCAAGGATTTTTCATCTTTTCAAGCATTCATGTTCTCTCGAACCACGACCTATATTCGCACTTAGGAACTATCAATTTAGCTAGTGCGGCCATGGTCAATGTAAGAAGAGCCGCACCCACATGACCGTTCGAATAACCTGTTTAGTGACGCACACTGGTGTGCTAAGGAGTTTTTATGGAGCTTATAAAGGGATACTTTGAAGAAAACTTCAGTCTCGCCTCAATATCTCAATTTCATGTGTTCAGACTTCCAAATGCAGCAAGTCCAGGTTTAAGGTTGGAAAAAGTTAAATACTTTTCATTACGTGTTATGCGCGATAGAAAAGAAAATGATGGCTGTAACATTATGAGAAATGAAGAGAACAGAGTGGGTCATGGAAGAAACAGGTGTTAAGGTAGTGTTAGTGGAAATTAACAAGAATAGAACATAAGCAGACCTTGTAGCGCGTAAGCAACATTGCCGCTGCTCATTAAGAGTGACCGACTGCATTTCAAGAGAAGGCGAACGCGCGAGGCCGCCAAGACAGTTAGTTAGGTGGGCAGATAATATTAAGGAGTTTGCAGGTATAACGTGGCAGCAGCAAGCTAAGGACCAAGTTTATTGGCGGAACATGGGGGAGGCCTTTGCCCTGCATTGGGCGTAATCAGACTGATGATGGGGATGATGACGGGTTCCTTGAGTACATTTCTTACTACAGGTCAGCCTGTCGGCGCCTTATTTTGTTATACCGAAAGAGAATTCTCTTCATGAATATGTTTACAAAAAATTGCTGAATTACGAGTAAAGTTCTCCCTGAAATATTGCCTTTGAAAACAAGCAGTAAAACATCTGTTCAAGGAAACGACTTCATGTGGCGGGTTCCCAAGGCGGAGCTCCGTGAAACACAATACGGTTTTCTTTTCTCTTGCGAGTTCAGCTCTCTGGCAAAACTCCAGTAAATATATACAACCCAGCGACTCAACCGTACTATTGCAATCCTTGTTCCGCTCTATCAGCCATGGTCCCCTTTGCGAAAGCTGTCACCTTTACTCTGCTGGATTCGCGAGGTTGTTGCAATGTTTTCTTGACTTTTGCTTTGCCTCAGCCAGCACGAGGCAGGAATGGCTTCCATGACAAATAGAAACTCTCCGTGCAACATGTATATCCTTTCGAACCAAACCGTCGGCCTCACAACCACAAGATGGGTCTTGTATAGATGAATTTGTCACTGGCAGAAGCACAGCACGAATGCATCTGACGCATGTACGGTTTTTCCATAGTCACAGAATACAAAACTAGCGGAAGTGCAAGTACTGGGAGTAATGGATAGAATGGAAGATTAAAATAAAGACAAACGAAAACAGTCATTCCTATTTAAATGACAAACCCTTGAATGCTGTGGAATGCGCTGAACGAAAACCCGAGATCGCATGGAAATAGATTTCCTTCGTGCTTTGCCGCAGCGAGAGTAAACGCTTTTCGTTCTAGCGCACTCCAGTGATATATACTGCTATTCTTTTTAGATGGCGTAAGAAGTGTATCTCTGTCTAGATAATTACGCTGCATTTATTTTGCAGTCGTGACGCCTTACTTTTTTCTGGCTGTGTAAACGTAAAAAAGCAGGCGCACAGCATACTTAATGAAACAGCTAATGCTTTAAAACAAAAGCGGGCGAACACCATATATAGTTAAAAAATAGCATATGCTTTACAAGCTAAAACATGAAACTTTCCAAACTGGCTAAGTGATAAAAACATGGTTAATCCCTCCGTCATAGGAATCGGTATAACACGAAAGTGAAACGTGTCCTTGCAGAAGTAGTTGAATGATTACTGTACATTCATATAAAAGCGCTTGCAGAATGTCTATAGCACCATTTAACGTGGATGTATCCACGTTGACGCTTGGCGATACATCTGTATCCCGACGACTAACGTCCATGATCAATGATTAAACAAACCCTTGTGGTCATATATGCTTGTGGTAGCTGTACGGTGAGAACGGAATTAGAGAAAGCGGTGTGCCAGTCAGAAGAGCGTCGCTGATTGGAATGCCAAATTTGGGCTATGGTCGCCTACTCGCGGCATGTTAGAGTTATTGAACACTACTGCCCGACCAGAGAGAAACGCAACGCGCGTCGTGTCTTTCCCATTGGCCGGCTGCGATTTTTCGCGGGGCTAGTGCAAGTTGGGAACGCGGAGTTATGGCCACGCCAAGCACTCGCGCTATGGTGGCTCGTAGAGCTACCTTTGGTATGGATGGATGCTATGAGCGACGGCGACGCTGGGGGGTAAGGTCGCCACCTGGCAGTGTGCTAATGCGTCGACAAAATTGCACTTTTCCTATTTGAAACGCGCCCAGTGGGATGGACGCGTAGAAACGACGCTTTCAAGGAACTAATCGGAGATTTCACTGTTATGATGCATTACTTCACGTTAGCAAGAGCACTGCAAGAGGACAGCGGTAGATGTAAAAGGCGCGTTTTTAATGCCTACAGAATACGTGACCCTGGCGCAGTGGATAACGTGCCCAGCATCTCTTCTTGCGGACCAAGAGGTCGTAGGTTCGACGCTCGTTGACGGAACTTTTTTCTTTGTCTTCTGATCGTGTGTATTTTTTCGACATCATTTCCGTGACGGAAATACGTCATTGAAATCTTGGTGGACCCCGGCATAAAACACTTTCGTGTTTAAAAACAATATGGCTGATCGGTGTAACACGAAAGTGAAATGTGTCAGAAGTGGTGCATTTTTTAATGTGTATTGATATATGAGACCTTCTACAGTGTCTTTTGGTATTTGAAAGCTATTGCGCTGTATCATGTTGATGCACCCACGTTGACGCCTAGTGACACATCTCTGTCGCGACGACTAGCGCTTGTAATCATGATTTCACCGTTGTTGTAGACGAATTGTTAGCGTATACCTTGACATATATCGTATATTCTACTCAAAGATGGCTTCAAAATAGCCATCTAGAGGGAGCAATGAGAACAAGCGCACACGGCGCGAGTGACAAAGCCCTGGCTAGAGGAGCTTCGCCCCAAAAAGACATGGCTGGTCCATCCGTTATAGGTATTGCTATAACACGAAAGTGAAAGGCGTCCTTGCAGAAGTATTTGAATGTTTACTGTACATTTATATAAGAGAGCGTGCACAATGTTTATTGGTTCTTGGCAGCTATTGCGCCACTTAAACGTGCATGCACCCGCGTTGACTCTTGCTGGTACATCTCCATCGCGACGACTAACGTCCATGATCACTGAATAAACAAACATTGTGGTAGGTGTAGTTGTTAACGGTGAGAGCGTAATCAGAGAAAGTGGCGTGACAGCCAGAAAGCATAGCTGATTGGACGCAGAACATGGGCTAATGTCGCCTTCCCGCGGCATGTTAGAGTCATTGAACACCATAACTCGGCTAGAAGAAAACACAACGGGCGTCGTGTCTCCTTTTTAGCCCGGCCACGATTTTTCTCGGGGCGAGCGTAGCGAGAGTTGAACGCTTGCAACGACACGTTGCAAACGCTAATTTCGGAGGCCATGGCCATGGTGCATTACTTCACTTTACCGCTCCCAGACGCACTTACAACCCCTCCGACTAAAAGCATAATGAGAGGAAAGTGCGAAATACAAAAAAAACACGTTTGTAAAGCTTCTAGAAACTGTGGCCGTGGCACAGTGAATTGCCTGCCCGGCATCTGTTGTCGCGGAACGAAAGGTCGTGGATTCGACGCCCTTTGACGGAACATTTCCTTTATGTTTTTATTTGCCATCTAATCTTGTGCGTTTTATCGACGTCCTTTTCATGACGCAAACACGCAATTGAAGTTTGAGGGAACCCCGCAGTTTCGAGTTAAAAACACTGCATTAACTTGAACGATCGCATCAATACGAGAATCCCAGAATGCCTCCAATAGGACGTGCAGGTGTCAGTTGACACGAAAACACTCGACAAATGTGGATCGATATCACTTTTGCCTTGAAAGTTTCGCATATATCCCACCGCTTGCAAAGGCTAAGCTAATTAGGACTCGCGTGTTGAAGGGACGCCAGTGCAGCGGCCGAGTTCATCCCTGTGCTACATTCACACTGAGATAAAATAGGGAAACAAAAAACCGCCAGGCCTGCGCAGAAGGCGCAGCACAGCCACAACGAAAGCTGGGAGAGCGGTCTTTAGCCTTTTTTAAACACTCTTGGGGCCACTACTACAAGCCCACTTGCATGGTACCCACTACACTATAAATCATCATAATTTTTGTGTAGTGGGGAAGCGTCTACTATGCCATTCTTCGTCATTCTTCAGAAAAAGCGCGGTGCCCGCTACACTCTTGTAACGAATTATGTGCACTTTGTTGATGCTGTAGCTGACGACGATGAAGAATTATGCCTAAGGCTTTTGTAATGGGTTGGAGCATCGAACGACCCACTCGTTACGCAATTCGCATTGTGTGACGCCTGGTTCTTACTTTACTGGTCTAAAACGCTTTATTACATATGTTAACGCGATTGCTTACCCGACATGAAGCCTGCATAGGGTTAGTTTGCACCGCAGTTTCAAGCAGTGCAGTGGCGTAGCTCTACCATGTAAGAGAAAAAAAAAGTGGCGTAGCTCAGTGGTAGAGTGCTGGGCTGCCACGCAGAGGACCTGGGTTCGATTCCCATTCTGTCACAGGTGTTTTTTTATTTATTTAGTTTTTTTCTTATTTCGTGCGATATTGGTTACGGACACCGGCGGTGGCGGCGGCGGCGGCGGACAACTACGGCGCAGAAACGACCCTTGTTGTGATCTCATAACAGCTTTCGCTGTAAAAAAATAACAATGCTCATGAAATTGGGGCAACATACACGAAAAGAGGCGGCACACATCTAATGCTGGATGCAATCAGGCATACACACAACTATATAAACACAAACATATCTCCGTCTCCCAGCCCCACCGCTGCAGTGCACACACGAAGTGTCCCGAAAACTCTATCGAGCCATAAATTTGTCCTGCTCATTACCGCATGGCAAGTAGCCTAGCAGGCCATCACACATTCGCGGGAAAGTGTCTTCCCTGGAATACAGGGGAAATGCTTCGAAGCTCTCAAAGCCTGACGGAGCTCGCTGATCATCTGAGTAGAGGCCCCATCTGTTTGCGATGAATATCGCGAAATCCGCCGTTGGGAGGAAACTGTGAACGGCAGCTGTCTTATAAATCTACTGCGTCAACATACAATTCTTCTGAATCTCCATGCTTGTTGGCTAATCGCGTGGGTGACGCTATCAGATGCATGCTCTTAGTACGTGGGGCAGACATTTATTCTTGGCTGTCATCGCCAGTTCTTAGAGTACACACTGTCGTTACTCAATGCGTTCCTGCGTGTGACGTCCACCACAAGGGTGTGCTTTCTTGTCATCTAAAAGCAGAACTTATCACGTCCTCACTGACCAACAGCTGTATATTGCATTTTTACGCCAGGCTAACAGCAGGAAGCGCATACTACTCTGACGTACTAGTACTGGAAAAGCACGAGATCCTGAAAATAGCGCAGTTCAAGATTAGCATCATGTGGCGTCCTTTACGTAAGCGGAGTTTAAGTGAGGTCGCTGCCTTTACTTGCACTGTGGATATATCTCAATGGTTCCAGGAATTCCTCTCGTCAATGTTCAATTGACGTGCAAAAATCTACATGGCACAGACGAGAATATACATCAGTAACTGGTTCGAGGAACTGAATCACATTATTCGTAATAATACTGTTAGTCAATAAAATTACATACCGTTTCGCTTTTGTCTTTATGAGTAAACATTCACACAACATTATAATAATAATTTTTGGAGTTTAACGTCCCAAAACCACAATATGATTATGAGGCACACCGTAGTGGAGGGCCACAAAAAGTTCGACCATCCCGTACGTACTAAATTGTTAACTGACAAGGAACAAGAACGGTGTTGAAGCGTCTAAAATTACGTGCGCAGAAAACGTATGCACATGACTGCTCTTATGTTTCGCTCTCGTAAAGCGAAACTGAGTTCCCTGCTATAGAATTTTCATTGTAACTGGCCTCTCTCTTTATTTTTGTGTCTCTTCATACGGTCGTGTTCTAGCGAGCTGCTTATTGCACAAAGATCGCAATGTGCAGCACACTTGGGGTCATCATCTTTTTTCTCTCCCCTTTGGCCGCTTGGATGTAGCGTAAATACAAACGTCAAAGTGGGCGTTGACATATAATTCTTCATAAAAAACAAACACCTCTTTGCGCAACAAGGAGCGTATTGTAATACACTAGAGTGGCGCAATGGCAGCGCGTTATAGAGAGCGATAGGAAACTCTTAAAATAGCCTTGAAGGCAGCAATGTCTTCGAAGACGTCGACATCGCCATTACAGAGAAAGTTGTTCACAGCAGCTTGCATTCATAACACTGGCCTGAAATGAAAAATATACGACCTCATATGTGCGACTAGAAGCAAAAAAATTCCTCCTCGTTTTGGCAATGGGTTTCTCAGTTATAATCTTGACAACATTTCTTTTTTTTTTTGTTTTTCTTTCATAGCTGCTAATGGGAAGCTGTCCATTGGAATATATAATTGTGAAATTTCTTCCCATTTCTAACCAGAAGTGATTTAGTAAAACGACAGGCTTCGGTGCGACTTGAAACTCAATCAGGAAGACAGCCCGA
>JALIZH010015215.1:0-23996 GCA_030522465.1 Rhipicephalus appendiculatus
CGTTCTTTTATAGAGACAGTGTCTGTGGCAGCGCAAACCATTTGGGTTGCGAGTAGTGGCAGCGAGCGCGGGACAGGAGGTTGCTGGAATAACGTCAAAGAGCCGAAAAACATGGACCGAGGCAAAAGGGCACACAACACGAGCGCTGACTTGAAACTCAATTTATTACAAAAAGAGAGCGGAAAACAAAACCAGATTACATGGCGCACATGTGCGTACACTGCAGTATGACGCCAGATTTCTGCAATATATTATACTCGCTATCCAGCACTCAGAGAAGGTTGGCTGACACATGCGCCGTCTCTCTTTTTTATCAGAAGTGCTTCTACAATTTCCCGTGTTAGTTTATCATCGTGTCTGAAACTGACAGAAGTGTCACACAGCACAGGCTCACATCTGCAATCGCGGCAGTGTAGTGCGAAGTGGGAATCCACTTTTTTTTGTAATAAATTCAGTTTCAAGTCAGCGCTTGTGTTCTGGGCTCTTTTCCTCTGTCCTCGTTTTTTGGCGCTATGAAATTATTTCATCATGCCATAAAAACTCGCCCATGCTTCCATGCTCCTAAGGAGGGCCCGCCTCTCCCTTCAGCGCCTGGCACTGCGTGCGGCTGCAGTGTCGCTGCTATGGTCAAGCCCACCGAAGAGCAGTGCGCGAAGATCCTCCTCGTCCACTGCGTAGCAATGAGGAGTGTCAGTATTGCCGCCAAAGTGTCCTTCAATTTTTTGCACTTAGTTTTCTGGGCACGAGTTCACCCATAATTGTTGTGTTTCCTCTACGTGGTTGTTGTGCTTCCTCTCTTTGAATCCGTTACAATGTGTCGGTATGCTGGGCCAGTTGGCGCAACATATTGTAGGTTGTATGGGCGAAGTACAGCCGGAATAGAGGAAAAGATGGAGCGCACATGAGCATCTGTCTTGTCAGGTTCTTTCCTTCTGTTCCTGCTGTGTTCTGTTGATACAATTCCGAAGTGTGTTCGGCGAAAGCTTGTGGCCGTTCTACTGACTATGCCATGTCCTTTTTTTTTTGCTTTTGCTTTTTTACACTCGCTCAGCAATCACGTGATTGCTGAGAGAGTGTGAGGGCGAGAGGCCACAGCTGGCACCGTTCCACGCCACGGACGGAGGGACGGACGGACGTGAGTATGACGCATTAAAGGCTTTCGCCTTCATATGAGGTGCATGTGTACTCGTGTACAGCTTTTCTTGGCAATGAAGGTTAAGCTACGGGGGCGGAGCTTCTGCACATGTAATCCTACGCGAAGAAGTTAGCTGTGGCGCGTAATCAGCGTTGCATACCTATGCAGACGCCGCTTAGCGTTTGACGTACAAGTAGGAGGCGCGACGTTCCCCCGCGTGCAAAAGCGCTACATCAAGACGGATAATGTAAACAATATACGAATATCTTACTGTTGTGTGCTGCGTCCTGTCTGAGAGCTATAAGTAGGAAATGAAGGAGAAAAAGAGAGAAAACACATTGATTTCGTCTGGAGAGAAGAGTATGAGAAACTTATACATCTAACTTCCCATGTTGTTACGGGGAGGCCGAGCCTCTGCGCCCTCTCATGGGCCTTCCGGACAGCCAAGAGCTGGACATAGTAGCTGGGGTGTTGACAGCAGCGGTACACCAAGCTTCTTGACAGCAGTTCTGCAACACAAGGCATCGCCAGAACATGTGTTTTAATGAGCTAACCTCTTCGCAGTCTGGGCACGTTGGGTCCATCTCTGCAACACAAGGCATCGCCAAAACATGTGTTTTAATGAGCTAACCTCTCCGCAGTCTGGGCACCTTGGGTCCATCTCTGCACGTATCATACTCAGGAAGCCCTTTGAGGGCTACGAATCCGTTTGGTGCATTCTCAGCATGACAGATTGGGCTCTATTAAGTTTATGGTGAGGGTACTGGAACACCCTTCTGATCCCCCCTGTAGTGCGAGGTAATCTCGTGAAAGGGGATGACCGGATCGCCGAACTGGAGCTGTTCCGAGCCAATAGAGGGGCCCCACATCGCCGTGGCATATGAATCCTTGCGCATGGTTATGAGTGATCTTATTGGGGTTCGGTTAGCCCGGAATTACGACCGGCCCATGTGAGCCGGGAATCAGATAATGTGGTGGATTTCGTCTTGCAAGAGCCTGCCTTTAAGGACCCTCGCGGCCTCTTTTGAGACTAGACGCAACTGAAAGGCCCCGACAGCAGTTCAGGAGTCAGTGTGGACGGTGGTGCGTTTAGGATATAGTAGTGCTATAGCCACTGCTACCTGTTCAGCCACTTCTGCCATTGCGGTGCGAAGTGAGGCGGACGAGAGAAGGTCTCCTTTGAGGTCGACTATAGCTATTAAAAATCTTCTCGCATTATCGTGACGGGCTGCTTCTATGAAGGCTTCCGTACCCGTTGGATTCTTCAGGAGTGTTCGGGCTCTCAGGAGCCTTCGAGCCTTATTAAATTCTGGATTCACGTTTCCTGGGAATGGATCAACAGTGAAAGATTCCCTGACTTGATTGTCTAGTTAAGTATTTTTATATCTCCTGAAGAAAATACGGATACACTTGTGGCACTACATTCACTAGCGGTATAGGATATTCGCTATTTGGCTCTTTAACCTTCCCTTCATTGCCGAGAAAATTTTTCCGACCATGAGGGTAAGGCCTCATGGTCGGTGGGCCTTGATCCTGTGGGCCTTGGTCAATGTAGAGCCACGTTGCTTGACGTGCAAGATAGCCAAATAGGAGGACGTTCTCGGCTCTCGGCTAGTATAGACGCTATTGCCCCAGCTGAGGCTCTTTCGTGCCTGCGTCTCTCTCGCTCAAAGTAAAGGCAGCAGCGACGAAGGCACAGCTACTTCAATCACTATGAAGTTACTGTCTTCCCCGCGCGAGAGTGTGCGAAGAAGAAGAGGAGGAAGAGTAACTTTTATTGAAGTAAAAGGGGACGTGTTTTGAAGGTACATAAGCGGGGCCCTATGTCCAGTTCTCTACTAGATTTTTTCGCCAGCCGGACGCATCTCAGAAGAGCTGGTTGCACCTGGTGGTCCGAGCTAGCAAGGAGGGCCTCTGATTGTTCCAGAAAGTTCTCTATTATATACTTACCCTGCAACAAATTTAGGTTATCTCGTCTATTACGAGAAGCCCGCACAATGTGATCAGGAAAGAGGGACGGTGGTGCGTCGCGAGGCCAGGGACAATTGCACGCATACAATTTTGCGCAATATTTGTGCAATAGCAATAAATTTGGATGGAACTCTCGTCGAATTCTACGAGGGTACATAGGAACCTCGTAGAATTCTCTTGGCACAATATATGGAGGGGAAGGTTGTGGAGCGTGCACCTTCGCGGGTCATACAGCTTTATAGAGAGGAATGACTCGTGAATTTTTTTTTGCTTTTTCTTTTCCTGATTGTTCTCATAACTGCTTACATGGCCATGCTTCTTTCACCCAAACATGGCTGTCAACTCGTTTACCTCTGGTTAACTCGTTAATCGCTAACTCGTTAATTAACTCGTTAATTCCTTCGGCGACTTTTTCACATCATTAGTAAATAGTACGCACGATGCAAACTGCATTCAGTATTTTAAAACCCCAATACAGAAAAGCGCATTCTTCTTTCCAACTATTGTGCCTGAAATTGTAAGTTCTGTTATGTCACTAAGAAACAGCGCGTGTACCGAAGTTGATGACTTGCAGATCCAACCTATGAAATATGTAATCGATACTCTCGCCCCAATTCTAGAGCACGTAATTAATCTTATGTTTTCTGGTGGTACATTTCCAAAATAACTTCAGTTGTCCAAGGTAACTGTTATATTCAAAGGTGGTGATATCAATAACTTCTCCAATTATAGGCCAATTTCAATTATTCGTGTGTTTTCTAAATGCATTGAAAACTTGATATATAAAATCATGTCTAGTTTTTCAATGAAGCACAACATTATTACCCCTTGCCAGTTTGGTTTCCGAAAGGGATGTCCAACTGAAACGGCTCTTCTGAGCCAAAAGGAACTTATCTTGCAGTCTTTCGAAGATCATCTTTGTACACTCCCGGTATATTCATGACTACTCAAAGACATTTCATTCAATTAACCCACATTCTTTTGTTTGAGAAACTGCAATATTATGACTTTAGGAGGTACTTTCTTAAAACTTATAACTTCTTACTTTTAAGGGGCCATGACACGGTCACCCAACGATTTGTGGTTTTCAGTGAAAACTAGAAGTAGAGTGTCTATTATGCCTATACGTATATGAAAAGTGGGCCGTGAAATAATATTTCATTGCAAAACAGGCCCTAGAAGTCACCGGCTGGAAATCCCGGCCACCGCTGGTGACCGCCATTTCGTCATGGCACCTGTGACGTCACGTGCAGCTAGGAGCGGTGCCGTCGTCTTCTACCACAGTTTCAGCCGCTGCAAATCGTTCAATTTCTTTGTCAAGCAGCAGAAAGCTCAAATATCTCGATTTCAAGCGCAGCTGACGACGGAACAATATCATTCGCCGGAATGCAGACGCTCGTACAGCCAGCTGCTAGTTACGTCATGACTCACGAGTGCGCCAGTGTTGCCCGAATCTCAGGCCACTCCCTTGTTTGTAAAATGTTGAATAATAAATTAGGTGCTCGACCAAATGCGCTAAAATTTCGCCAGCATATTTGTGAATGCTCACGGATTAACCCGCATTACACAAATTATGATCGAAAAGTGGGTGTCATGGCCCCTTTAAACACCGCCGGCAGCAAGTCACTATCAATGGCTTTGTATCCGAATTCCAACCAATTAGTGCTGGTGTGCCTCAGGGCAGTATCTTGGGCCCATTTATCTTCAATATATATGTGAATGATATAGTTAATGTTTGTGCTGACACAAAATTTATCATTTACGCAGACGACACAAGTATTTTTATTACAGGACGTGTCCCTTCAAAGCTTATAGAAAAAGTTAACGTAGTTTCAAATAAAATCCAAACTTGGAGTATCGCCAATTTTTTAAACTTAAATGCGGCAAAAACTAAACCAGTATTGTTTCGGTCTCAGAGCAAAGCGTATACTATTACTAATTGTCTAAAGTTAGGTAAGTCAGCTATAGAACTGTCACGCGCTGCTAGAACACTAGGAGTTGTGTTTGAAGAACACATGACGTAGACAGATCAAATAAATGCTACCTTAAAGAAACTCTCAAAAACTGTCGGGATAATATGCAAATTTCGTTACCTTCTGCCACAGAACATAAAGTTGTTAATCTACAAATCATTATTTCTATCTAACTTATCTTACTGTCACTTAGTATGGGGCACTACCACCAAAACTAACACTCAGAAACTACACAAACTTCAAAAGAAAAACCGCCAGGCCTGCGCGGAACGCGCAGCACAGTCACAGCGAAAGCTGGGAGAGCACCATTTCTAAAACCCGTTGCAATCTATCGTGGGGCTACCAATACAAGTACGCTTGCAAGGTACCCACTACTCCATTAATTGATTCGGTGGCTGATGGATGGATGGATGGATGAACTTTAATGGGTCCTTCGGAACGCGCTTTAGCACGTTGCGGGCCGCTCCCACGTCGGAACAGAAAGACCAAGTCTCTTCGCTGCGTCGCGGGCCCGTTGGACTGCCCATAACTGTTGTTCGAGTCCGGAGCTGGTAATAGAATTATGGCTGAGCCCTTTGTAATGGGTTGGAAGCATTCAACGACCCCCCTCATAATGCAATTCATTGACGCCTGGTTACACAAATGGCATTCTGTGACGCCTGGTTGTCGTTTCACTCTTCTGCCACGTTATATTGCGCATGTTAACGTGGTTACTTCCCGACATAATGCTTGTATAGGGTTTTTGTGCGCCGGGTTTTCGAGCACAGGCATGGCTCAGTGGTAGAACACTGGGCTGGCACGGAGCGGACCGAGGTTCGAACCCCGTTCCATCCTGAACATTTTTCTTAAAGTTTTTTTCCTTGTTTCGTGCGATAGCGGTTACGGACACCGGCGGCGGCGGCGGCGGCGGACAACTACGGCACCCTTATTACGATATAACAGCTTTCGCTGTAAAAGCCATTCGAAACAGCCTTAGGGCCGCATACGACGCACATACGGAACCAATCTTCAACGCACTGCATTTACTACCAGTAACGGAAGTTTATCGCGGTATCTTAAAGAAACGCTATGCATTGGCTACGCAAAGTAACGACACGTCTCCGTCAGGCTGAACATGTGCGCAGTCAGAGGGTGCGTGAAGTCAGGAGGGTGCCGAGAACACGCACAAACTACGGAACTCAAATGCTCAAATACCAGTTGCCTTTACTACTTAAAGGAGTACTGACACGATTTTGGAACATCGCAAAAGGGACATTTTTCGTTTCCTTTGTATGCAATATCAACGCTCTCCACACAGCGGAGTCGGACAACACGCATAAAATATCTTATTTTGATTTGAAAGTTTTCGTCGCTGAGCATCTACAAGCCAGCTCCATTGCAATGAAAATTATCCCGACGAGTGAAGTCAGTTCTGAGTTCACGAGCTCTGCGTCCGTCATGCAGCCTAAATCGCATAAATCACTGTCAGGATCACTGAACGCCGATTAACTCATCGTTGTTTACGTGCACCACAAACAGATGACAGAATGTCTGTCAGTACATCACCAATCGCTGTCTTCCCATAACGTCACACTGCTCTGATACGTCACTGAGAAGCCGTCCCCTCGATACCGAAACCGAAATTGCTGTTTTGTGGCAGCGGTATTAAAAATATATCCAATGCATTCCCATGCACTACGACACTCTTTATAGGTTTCTCGGCACCAGTACTTTCATTTGGAGCAACAATCCGAAAATTCTTAAAATTCGTGTCAGCACTCCTTTAATGATGCAACATACGTAAAACTTTATATTCTTTCACTTCTGTATGATGCTCAAAGTTTCCATGTATATATATATATATATATATATATACATATATATATATATATATATATATATATATATATATATATATATATATATATATATATATATATATATATATATATATATATTTGCATTGTGTGCGTAGTAAGTTACTGTGTCAGTGTCCTTTTCTTTTCTTTTTATTGAGTGCATTTCTTTTCTTCCATTCACTGCTGTTTAGACTTATGTGATTACCATTTTTTTCGTGCATTTACTAGCTTGTCTATGACGTTAGAATGAAGAGAACTGCTGTGTAAATATTATCGCTTTCTGTACTTTTTTGTGCCACGTTTGCCAAGCCCCGGGGTACAGACCCTGTCAAGCCTCATTTATGGCTTTTTGTCTGTACCCACCAAGCGTCATTGAGTGTCTTTGATGCTGAAATAAATTGATTCTGATTCTGATTCTGACACTATCCCGAATACGACGTCATACACGGGCGCTTCTATGCAGCTGACAGCTTTTTGTCTTGAATAGCAGAGCACATGTAAATCTGTTCGCCTCAGGCAAGCACCTCCTCGACCCGCCTGCCAAGATAACCGGCGACGCTTAGGTATGATATATAACCCTTCTTTATTAAAACGTCGTATTAACACTCTACTACAGTACGTGTCTTGATTTCGAGACACTCGTTTACTTTCCCTTCCTGTCCTTGTACGACCGGCATGCTGACGTTTTACTAGCCGCATGTCTCCACAGCCACCCAGAATATATCTGCCTTCTCTTTTACTTTGGTAGCTACTTCACCCGCTTCTCTTGTTACAGGTGGGTCTCAAGGTCTCGACCTACAAATAATCAGTCCTATTACAGTTCCGATTGCACAACTGACAACAATATCGTTCCTGTTGGCTGCTGCTTGCTACATGGCAGTTACTGTCCTCCATGACAGTAATGGAGGGTTACAGTTTTTCAAACAGTGCAGAAACGGGGCACCAATAACAGACCACACAACACAGGCGCTGTTTTGCGTGTTATGTGGTCTTTTCTCGGTGTTCCAATTTTGCGCTGTTTGAAAAACTATAGGTGCATTCCAACAAACCCGCTTAACCACTGTTTTGAAGAGGAAACACATTTGCTGGATCTTGGGCGTACAGTCGGCCAAATCTTTAACTATCCCGCGCAGCGGCGACTTTTTATGTGTGTCAGCGCCCCGTGATGGAACGAAGTGCCGAAAAATTGTTTCGTGGGCATGTGGTATGTGGGCATGCACTTACCCTCACCATTTTTGTAACTTAATTCAGTCATACGACGAAGATACACAGAAAAGATCACCGCTCGCGAAAGATAGCTAAAGATTTGGGCGACTGTACCAGTTCAGGGACCTATAGCTCATCTCACAATACAGCCACCTAGGGTCGTATTCTGAGATGATCCCCTTTCGACTGCGGAGTCGCTTTGCGTGACGTAGAGTCTGACGCGTTTGCTAAGCGAATCAACTAATTGGACAAGACGTTATCTTTACACTGGGCGGTGGTGTTTTCGAATGTCTGACAACAGGAGACTGAGCGCGCTATACGAGCGTAGAGCAACCCGAGTCGGATACAGCGACAGTCACTGGGCGACATTTTTGATTGTGCCGAATTTTTATGCCACGACAAAGAGTGGCCCGGGTTACTTGAAATATAAGAGGTGCTAAAATAGCTTTGAACGTTTCTCGCGTTATTGTCTAACGCACAGTATAATTTTAAAAGGGACACACACTTTCGTGAAATAAGTTTTTGTTGCGAGTTTAAAACGGCCTACACTGTAGAAAAAGAAAATGCCTTCAATATGACGGCACAATCTTGGCAGCTTCATTTCCGAACTTTCACCTTGAAGATGACCGTTATTCTTTCATCATGTTCATGCTTTTTTCGTCAATTCGAAATACAACCAAACTTTCAACGTCGTAACATTTCACCTTCAATAGACGGCAGGACGTCACTTTCAGATGACGGCGTTTTTTTATCATTTTGATGTTTTTCTGATCAATCCGGAATTCAACCAGAGCGTCATATTGCAAACATTTGATCATCAAAGTGACGGCAGGCCATTGTTTTTCTATGACGACGTTTTTCATGATTGTGATGTCTTTCTTGCAAATATGTAACACAACCAAGCCTGATAATACTTGAACATATTGTCGATTCGGCGACTGAATACGCCCGTGACGCTATCACCAGAGCTCGCAACGCACGAGAAGTCGCCCGTGAGCGCCTTTAGCATCGCAAGATTACCAGAGGCAGCGTTACGACGCATATCATCGCCAAGTTTCCTTTACTCCGGGTTCCCTTGTGCTGTTGTGGACTCCGACACGGCGCGCTGGACTCGCTGAAAAACTTCTTTCTCGATACTCGGGACCCTGCCGCGTATTGCGCCAGGTGACTGATGTCACCTACGAGATAACTCCGCTCGAGTCTTCATCTGCCTCCCGCTTCAGTGTCTACAGACATTGTTCATGTATCCCGCCTTAAACTCTACCGCTCAGCAACACTATAGAAAGCACCGAGACGGTCCTTTAGCACCCGGGAGTTATGTTATAAGACTATCGCACGCTAAAGCAGCAAGAGAGGCACCGAGGAAGACGATGTGATTTTCGTGTGTGGCACGCGCTCTTCTCCATCTTGGCTTACGCTTGGCGTAGTGTAAATATATTGTAAATGCGCCTTGTTTCCCTGTGTGCCTTCACGTAACACTATAAGTAATGAAAAACTGTCAATTTCAAGTGACGGTGATCACCGTATCACGTCTTTTTGTCAAGCTTAAAGTCTATGAAACCATAAATGTAGCATTTTCAAGGTGACCGCCTGCAATGTCACCGCCAGCTGTCATTTTACAATGATTGTGCTGTTCTTCAGTCTGACCTCTTGCTTGTGAAACCGAAAGGACGAGAGATTATGCAATCCTTATGTCTAGGGTGGATATCCAAAACATTATAACGCAAGGAACTGGCCACTGTTCTATGGAAAAAATGATTTGATAGCACTAAAATAAATGCAATACTTACTCTATGCAGTCGATCCACAAAGAAAATTATCAGTTGCGGCCGATCTCTCGCGGTACATAGAGACGTTACTTTACAAACTCTGACTGAAAGTAGCGTATACAGTTTCCTGCACAACACACGCCAATCCATTTCACCGGAATGCTACTGTCATCATGACGATGAGAATGTTCGGCGCATTCTTTAGGAATCTGGGTATTGCGCAAAGAGGAGAAAAAAACTTAGAAAAACTTACGAGTTCGGACAGACGCTCTGTCACATTAGAAAAGTTATTTGGACCGTGTCCTGAAAAGCATCTTCAGCGAAAGGCGAACATCCTCCTAATATGCTTCCTAGTGGACATTGGACTTGATAAGCGCTTGTGATGAACAGGTATAAGTTGTCATATACAAAATCGTGTGCTAGTGCGTATACCGTTGGCACAGCTTAGATAGAAATTTGTGTGTGTGTGTGAACGTTCTATTGCAATGTGAACTCCTTCAAGCAGATTGTACATTACCGTGCAATTTTTTTTTTACTTCCAGAATGACCAGCAGTCACGTAGTGGAGTTGACCATAGTACATTTTATACTGACACAGAATGCACTTTGCACTTTTACTATATGTAGGGGCGTAGCCAGAAATCGTTTTTTTTTTTATGGGGGGGGGGGGGGGGGGGGCGGGTGTTCAATTATGCCTAATATATGTTGGTGGATGCGTTTGTATGTGTTGATGTATATGTATACCCCCCCCCCTCTGCGATGGCTACGCGCAAGTGGTTTATCGAATGCGCACCGAAAGTTTATATCTCTATGTGCTCATTTATTGAGCATTAACAGTGATTTCAGAACGTTCCAGTTGATTTTACGCTATTACGTCGGTTTGTCATTTGGCACACCCTTGTGTTGGGTCCGAAATTCCTGGAACCGAAAAGAAACTCAGAGGACAGATTCCTGCGCCATAAATTGTCAGTTGCATACTCTGACTTCAGATGTGAAACGCCCTGGATATGTGAACTGCACTACCGTCTCCGAGACACTGTATGAAAAAATGAAAAGAGGCAACAAACTGAAGTCCTGTAGCAGCAAATGTGCATGTATTCGTCCCGTTATAAACCAGCTGCATTTATATGCTCTGATGCACAATATCCATGAATAAGTGCCGAGGGCCAGTGCATCCATTAGCATAAGACAAAAAGAACCCACAATTTAACATGCATCCAGTGCAGTACTTCTATTAACGAAAGGTGCTAATCATGTACAAGGAATATGCGCAGGCTGTGACAACTGTAACTCCACAAGCCAGCTTCTCTTCATTTCAGGAGCTCTGGCGTCAATCGCAGGCGCAACATCAGGTCTAAGTGTGGGCTGCATCCGCATTTACGACAGCCATCTACACTGCTACGAAACTGGTTATCATGGAGTTTATTCTAGTTTCTTTGCACTTGCCACCAAAGAGAATTTTGGGGCGCACGCCCCTCTGAGCATCAACCAACCATTTGCGATGACGACGGCAGGTCAATCACCAAGTGAAAGACGTACGTAACGGTTGCCCTGCTCCCTGAGAAATAATCCTGCCTATGGTCACATCTGTGGTCGTAACGTAAAAAAAAGAGGGGGGGGGGGGGGACAATCTTCATTGCAAAACGTTCGTTGATTGCTCAAAGTGTGTGAAAAATTTCCATTTTTATGGGACCGACTGTAAATTGCACTGAATAAGCATCACATTAACGATAAAATGAGAGAACTTGAGGTTTCCAAAAATGTGGACAGGCTTTTGGCAGCTTAGTGTCCCACATGCAGACGAAACACATTGTAGAACAACATCGCAGTTACGCCAGCATGTAAAACACCTTATGCGACAGGAGCCGCAATGCTCATCAGCATTGCGGCTCCTCTCGCACAAGCAGCGCGCAAAGAAATACGTTCAAGCAGACATAAAGGTCATGAATATGTTATTAGATAACCCCCACTCAACACGTCAGACAAAATGCTGTCGTTCACCACGTAGGCACGAAAAAAGCGCACCATCGGCTTGGTGGATGGTGTACGGACGACTAAGTAATGCTTGGCTTGAAAGAGCGGACTGTTTTCATTACGAAAAATGTTACGCGAGGAACTTAAAAAATGCAGTCAACAGTGTACCGGATGTTGTAAACAAGGCACTGGTGTCAGTTGCAGCTGTACGAAAAGGAGCACGACAATAGAGGTAAGGGCACGGTGGATGAGGATTCGCAGCCGGCGTAAGAGCGTTATTTTGGTGACATATGCCGATCTTAAACGCCATGGTGTTTCTACTCGCGAATCAGCAGTACAGTGCATCACACAAATTCGATAACGAGTAAAAGGGAATTGCGTATGAAAACACTTCCCAGAGACGTCCTTTCGATCATGCTCCAGGGAATTTTAAGTTCTGCATTGTCAGTTCAAATCTGCTTCCAAGACAGTAGAATTGAATTGTGCAGGTAACAGGGGAGACGAAGGTGTTAGCTAGGTATTTCATTCGGCGCTGCCGTCTGGTCAATGTTCCCAATAAAAGTTTGATATAGATGGCTGTTCGGCATATGAAGGTGCAGATGTGAAGGTGTGTAATTAGCGTTTTCCGATATCGGAATGTATATATATATATATATATATATATATATATATATATATATATATATATATATATATATATATATATATATATATATATATATATATATATATATATATATATATATATATATATATATCCTCCTCAGATCTAAGAACACAATTCCAGGTGAATTTATTTCAAACTTCGTTATTTTGGTCTTGAACTAGATGAAAACGGGAAAATATTTTATTGCGGATCAACAATATAAAAAGTGGTGAAATTTAATTATTTTTTACCAATTCGATTTCATTATTTCAAATTTATCTCATTATTTAAACATCTGTTAACTGTAATTTACAACGCCGATTATGCATAAAAATAGGTTACACTTAATTGGAGATCATTCAACAGTGCTGTGACACACACTGGATAAAAATAAACTACGGAAAATTCTATTTACGCAGCGCGAGGACGAAAGTTGACCTTTCTGGGAAACTCCATTTTAAATCCAGCCGTGCGTCACAGATACCCGATGGAGCACCATCTCTTAGGCTAAGGAAAGTAACGCCACTTATATATATATATATTTCTATCAGTGAAGCGTAGCAACTGTGTCATAGGTCGCCCTTTCCAGCGCCTTTAGTGCACGTGAACGTAAACACGGGTCTGTTTTTTAAAGCGGTAGTCGGGCAGAAATCAGGTTTTTTCCGTAATCCGGGTGTTTTCCACTTAAGCTTACAAATGTTCCAAGTAATACATTTATACAAATTAATAAGACGTCCTGACAAATGAGAGTGAGGCGCACTGTGAGTTAGCTAAGCACACAAGTTATGCAGTTGGTTCAGAGCCGTGTAGCGTTCTCAGCTTGGGAAACGAACAAAAGTTCAGTGGAGTGTATTTAACCCAGGTGGATCCAAATTAGTTTTCCCGATGCAGGATACCTAGCGCATCTGAACTGCAAGCTCTATGCAGCATGAAAAAAAAAGTAATGCTGGCACGTGGTGATGGAATTCAGAGAGAAATAGACTTTACCCAATAAAGCAGATACTCTTCAGTTTTCGTAGACTAATATATTTTACTTGCACCGTGCGAGCTATGTTTTTTCTTTGCTTTAACCAATTAGGGACTGGCAGGGGCGTAGCCAGAAATTTTTTTTCGGGGGGGAGGGGGGGCACCCCCCTTGATTTCGGGGGTGCACCTCCTTTAAATGGTCATTTTTCGCTCTGTATGCAATGGCGAAAAAAATTTCGGGGGGGGGGGGGGGCACGTGCCCGGTGTGCTACCCCCGGCAACGCCACTGGGGACTGGTTTCTTTTTAGATGTGAAGCATCTTATGGCGAAGCTTAATCCGGTGGTGGTGGTGGTGTGCCGGCGTGACCACCCTACTGCGCATGCGCAAACCTTTCAAAAAAAAAATAAAAATAAAAAACCTCCTCTCCCCCTCTCTCTCCTCTAGACATCCCTCCCCGCGGCAACCACACCCCTCACTGCGCATGCGCCTCCCCCCTCTCTCCTCTAGGCATCCCTGCCCGCGGCGTCCATACTCCCACTGCGCATGCGCGTCCCCCCTCTCTCTCCTCTCCTACGCTCCCCCTCTCTCCTCTAGGCATCCCTACCCGCGGCGTCCACACTCCCACTGCGCATGCGCGTCCCCCCCCCCCTCTCTCCCCCCCTCTCGCTCGCGACGCCGACGCAGGCAGCGTCTGCTAGCGAGTTTCTTGGTTGAAAAAACCGACTGCTCGCGCTGCACAACCGTTCACTGGCCACCCCGTATCAATGGATCTTCACCTCCAAGGTGGTGCCGGTGGGAGACTTCTCCTGTGCGTTGTTGAACAATAAAAATTCGCAGCGTGCGCGTTAACTAAAAGCGGACTGCGGGTCTCTGTGTCCAGTCGGAGTCTTTTGTCTCATTGCCCATTAGCAGCGATTGGCATGTTCCAGTAGGAAACACCGCTCCATCACTGCGTGCTTTGCGCCTCCCCAGTTTTCTGTCCTGCGCAACGCTGCGATGAGCACCAGCGTCAACGCCACCGCCAATGTAAGCGTTAGCGCCCGCTGCTTCACATCTACACATGGTTCCCTTTAGCGGGAGATGGTGTAATTTTTTATAAGTCTCGTGAAAGCAGATGTGATTTTTTATCGTATCTGCATGTGTATATATCACACTGAAACTTTCATCGTGAACGAGCGCTTAGTTTACCAAATGTGGCCAGTGATCATATGGTCACGCTAGGCCCTCAGGCTACAGTAAATATCACAAAGTGACGATTTTAGATGTGAAGCATCTTATGGCGAAGCTTAATCCGGTGGTGGTGGTGGTGGTGTGCCGCGTGCCCACCCTTACTGCGCATGGCAAACCCTTTAAAAAAATAAGAATAAAGAACCTCCTTTCCCCCCTCTCTCTCCTCTAGGCATCCCTCCCCGCGGCAACCACACCCTCACTGCGCATGCGCCTCCCCTCCTCTCTCCCCCTCTTACACTCCCCCCTCTCTCCTCTAGGCATCCCTGCCCGCGGCGTGTACACTCCCACTGCGCATGCGCGTCCCCCTTCTCTCTGTCCTCTCCTACGCTCCCCCCTCTCTCCTCTAAGCATCCCTGCCCACGGCGTTCACACTCCCACTGCGCATGCGTGTCACCCCCTCTCTCCTCTCCTACGCTCCCCCTCTCTCGCCTCGCGACGCCGACGCAGGCAGCGTCTGCTAGCGAGTTTCTTGGTTGAAAAACCGACTGCTCGCGCTGCACGACCGTTCACTGGCCACCCCGTATCTATGGCAATGGATCTTGACCTCCAAGGTGGTGCCGGTGGGAGATTTCTCCTCTGCGCTGTTGAACAATAAAAATTCGCAGCGTGCGCGTTAACTAAAAGCGGAGTGCGGGTCTCTGTGTCCAGTCGGAGTCTTCTGTCTCTCATTGCCCAATAGCAGCGATTGGCACGTTCCAGTAGGAAACACTGCTCCATCACTGCCTGCTTTGCGCCTCCCCAGTTTTCTCTCCTGCGCAACGCTGCGATGAGCGCCAGCGTCAACGCCGCCGCCAGTGTAAGCGTTAGCGCCCGCTGCTTCACATCTACACATGGTTCCCTTTAGCGGGAGATGGTGTAATTTTTTCTTTCAGGCCTTGACACATCGCGAAAAAAAGTTAGGAATTTGTTGGGCACTCATTGTAAAATGAAGTGAAGCACGCAATGCACATGCCGACGTCACATTTATTGCATTGTGTGGTCACCGTGCTGTTGCAGTTGTCTCTAGCGCACCTGTGCCTTTTGCCGTTAGGTGCAGCTTGAACGAAGTGGACTGTTTGTTTATTCAAAATGTGGACCACAAGGCGCGCCGTCAACAAGCGTCAACGTTCTTCGACGGCCAGTTCCTTTTGGCTTGTTATCCCATCTTGTGAGGTAGCTTTGGGGGGATTTGCGTCCGTAATTCAAGTTGAGTGACGTTAGATCATGTGCTGCGCGTAGGGACCGCACTTTGCTTATGGCTACGTCGCAAAGTGAGTGTCGCTCACCGCCATTTCCTGCGACAAACTGAAATCCGGTAGGCATCTACGTTCGCATTCATCGCGTCAGTGCCTCCCGTGAGACCATTATATTTGGTAATGGCATTAGGGCGAGGCATTTGGATCTTCTGTGGGCTTGAACATAACTCCGCGTAAGGGCTTATCTCCTACATCTAAGCAGATATTTCGTTATCCACCGCCTTGTTCTTCATACTCTGCTTCATCTTTATCACAGTCGCATCCACCGATGTGACGGCCGTCAGCAAGCACCGTTTTAGCGCCTGCTCTAAGCTGCCTACTTGTTAGGTTGTCTACGACTTACGTGCACGGAACACCAGGTGGTCGAAATTTCCGGAGCCCTCCACTACGGCGTCCTTCATAATCATGTCGTGGTTTCGGGACCTTAAATCTCAACAATTATTATATAATTTACATAGGTTGTCTATGAGACTATCAGGATCCTTATTTGCGAAATCTTCGTCTGAGTAGGTGATAGCCTCCGATAGCTCAATGTAGATAGCCGACACATCTTTATCGTCCTCTTCGAGTGCTCTGGCTATATGATCTAAAATAAACCGGGGCATACAATAATTTGGCACGCGAGTGTAGCGGAATCACCCTTCGTCGAGAGTAAAACGAAGAAACGAACTTAGCCAAAATAGGGAGCCTAAGGGCCTAGCACGACCATATGATAACACGTAAAATAACGCGCTTCCTCATCTACTTCAAATTTGCACCGGAGATTGTATCTTGCATGTACTCTTCAGGAACATGTGCATCACGCTATTGCAAAAAAATAATACTACAAAAAAATCTGTTTACCCGAAGGACGTTGCATGCCGACGCGCCGAAGTGTAGAACCACTATTTCGCACCTGTTTTAGCAGCTCCCCAATAAACAAAGAAAACTTCTGCCACATGGTGTCTGTAAGGAGCACCCTCAGCTATCACTAGGCGCATTGCCGTGATTTCGGCGGGGTTTTTTAAACCTGTATATTGACAGGCTTCGTCGGGATTTGCGTGACCATATGGTCACGCTGGTACACAATGGGTTAAGGCTGAGCGAAAAGCCAGAAGAAAAATATAACGCGCATACAGAATAGTGCTTCAATGATACAGAGTGCCAATTTTCCGAATTAGATGTGACGTGACGCGCGAAGGAGTTCGATTGCATCTTTTTTTCTATACACTTAAGATCTCTGCAAAATCCTTTTTAGGGGTAGTGCTTGAAGGGGGGAAGTTTGCGTCCAAGGAAGCTAAAAATGGGACACGTCTGTTCTAAGAAGAGTAAACATTTATGCCATTGCCTTGGTACTTCACATAGCTACAAAACTGAGGAGGAAGCAATGACTCCTCATTACGCAATGACTCCAAGTATTTATTTCAGTTAATTTAACTCTCACTGGCCCTTGATTTGTTTTATAGCGATGAATAAATCCAAGGAAAATAAATTGGAGCACGATGTGCATGTTTAGGACGTGAAATGTGAAATATTCCGAAACCAAAGAGGCACGTTTAAATTGTTCATTAAAAAAATAAATCCGGATAACTTTCATGCCAAATACACCGCAAGTTTATCAAGAGTCCTTATGCTTTAGGCACCTCCAAAAACTATTTCTCAAACTGGAAAAAGCTATTTCACTCCATGCAGCCGTTGCTATTTTGGGTAAGATGAAATGTTTGTGCCTCATTTTTTGACAAACAGAGAGACAGTTGCAAATCTCGGTTAAACTTATTGCATCGCTTCTTTTACTTTAAATGTCATTTCATAGTACTGTATTTTCATACCAA
The DNA here is from genome assembly GCA_030522465.1 of Rhipicephalus appendiculatus. Taxonomy (NCBI): domain Eukaryota; kingdom Metazoa; phylum Arthropoda; class Arachnida; order Ixodida; family Ixodidae; genus Rhipicephalus; species Rhipicephalus appendiculatus. Next base: position 17,755 of record JALIZH010015215.1, read on the forward strand.
TTCTTTTTTTTTTCTTTTTCTACAGAGGAAAGGCTACCTCATAAAATGGATGGCTTGTTGGAAGTGGCACAACACCCCTGAAGCCAAAGACAGTGTTGCCAACCAATTTCCAGAAAATACCCTACGCCAAAGTGAAAATTACCCTACTTTACCCTACAAAGCATTTTTTGTTACCCAACGTTTTAGCCTGCACTTAGATATAGTACCGTATACAGGGCCGTAACTAAGGGGGGGGTTGAGGGGGGTTCTGACACCCCCCGAAATATTTTCATGCTTTAACTTTTCGGGTGATACTAAAGTATTTACACGCCTTCTTATCGACCACCAGTTGCCGAAGTTAGCCGTTCTACACATGAACACCCCCCGAAATAAATTCCTGGGTACGGCCCTGACCGTATAACAATGATAACGTGCAGACTATAGACTTATAGAGACACTGGAGTCAGTGGCGACTTCAGTGGTTTGAAAATTAGTTTGGAAGAGAGATTAAGGGGCCTAAATGACAGCAGATGCGGGGGAAAATCGTTCTGGTGTTTGTATGGGAAAGCGTGGACTCAAGCTTGAAAAAAAAAAAAGAAAAGCAAAGACAGGAGACTCTTCACAAAGTAAATGGCTGGCAGTGTGAGCAACATGGTAACAAGGAACGTTCATTGAAATGTAATAGATGCAGAATACAAAAAAAAATGTGTCGGGTAAAGTAGGGATGGCATGGCAGCGTTGGAAAGAGAACCTTCCGAGTAACTACAGTGTGGCGACACAATCTGCGCACAATACCGCGCAGCATCCACCTTGCTATCAGGCAGCCCGGCGTGACACGACCACACGCTTCACTGCATTCGGATAAGCCGCAGCGCCACCGCAGCGTCACCCAAAGCTGACGTCACCAGCGGTGGCTACAAAACCAGGCTGCCAAGATTGGAAGGCATCATTTTGTTCCACTACCTCTGCCGAGCGTAGCGTCAGAATGCTCTCCCGAAGCTGCTACTATAACTGAATAAATGTTCGTTACGTTTTTTATGTTGGGATGCGTCCTTCCGTCGACACGGCGTCCCACATCTGGTGACCCGGAAACCGAACTAACCGCACCGCCATGGCCGACCAAGAAGCCCTCACCGCTCTGCGCCAGCACGTGCAACAACTTCAAGAGGAACTGCAGACCCAGCAACAGCAGCATTCCCTCAACGCCTCCCCAACCGAGGCCGTGCCTGCCCGCTCCGATGAGGACGTCGGAGCTCCTACAGAAGGCATCCCGCACGCTGCCTCCTGGCGGCTTGCTGTCAAGCTTCCGCCTTTTGGGTGGACTCGCCCGAGGTCTGGTTTGCCCAGGTCGAGGCCCAGTTCTCCCTGGCGCGCATCACGCAAGACCGGACGCGCTACGATTACGTCGTCGCCCACCTGGACGCACGTTATGCCAACGAGGTCCGGGATATTCTTACCAACCCACCAACGGCCAACCTCTACGAACACCTGAAGACCGCACTTATCCGAATGCAGTGAAGCGTGTGGTCGTGTCACGCCGGGCTGCCTGATAGCAAGGTGGATGCTGCGCGGTATTGTGCGCAGATTGTGTCGCCACATCACCCCCCCCCCCGCGGGTTGCCTCCTGGCGGCTTGCTGCCGCGGGGGGTGATGTGGCGACACAATCTGCGCACAATACCGCGCAGTATCCACCGCCTGTCGCTCTCGGAAGAACAGAAGATACGACAACTTCAGTCCGCAGAGCTTGCTGAGTGCAAACCTTCGCAGCTCCTGCGCCACATGCGTGCGCTCGCGGGCAACACGCAAGTCCAGGATTCTTTCCTGCGAGCGCTTTGGCTCCAACGACTCCCGCCGCACGTCCAGGCAATTCTGCATGCTCAGGTTAGGCTACCTCTCGACGAACTTGCGGAGATTGCTGATCGCGTCGTCGAGGCCTTCTTGCCGCAGTCATCGCCCACCATCCAGGCTGTTGTGGTGAGGTGGTGTTACGGTCACGGCTTGGAGAGTGGTAGCGTGGGCGCGTCTTTGGGTGTTGATCGCTGCACCACTGAACACCACGGAGCTCGCGCACCACATCGATAACATCGAGAGACGGCTCCGCTCCATTCAGCGACACCTCGATCAACACCCAAAGACGCGCCCACGCTACCACTCTCCAAGCCGTGACCGTAACACCACCTCACCACAACAGTAAGGGTAAAGGCGAAATAAGCAAGGACATGTTTTACGATAGAGGACGCGCTTTGCTGTTTGAAAGGAGGTCGGGTTGTCTTAGAACGCGTAATTACAAATCTAGATAAGGTAAAGAAAAAAACTTCTTTATTGTAAATGCCTGGGGAATGTAAGAAAACAACAGAACATGTTTTATTCGGATGTGGAAATATTCACTCGGGCGTACGTTAGGGCAATACAGATAAGTAAAAGACGACTGAAGAATTGGTGACGGCAAAGTGGGCAGGAAGTAAAAAAAGGCAGGAACACTAATGTAATCTCCGATGAAGCTCAGAAAGTTGGGGTGTGAATTTATAAGGTTGTTTTATAAGAAGAGTCCATTAATTCAGCTTGAAAAGATGAAGCCTTCATTTCATAATAATAATAATAATAATAATAATAATAATAATAATAATAATAATAATAATAATAATAATAATAATAATAATAATAATAATCAATCAATCAATCATTTATTTAACGTGCCCAGGAACAACCATAAGGTCTTTGTACAGGCGCACGCAGAATTAAAGCAAAAAAAATAAACAATACAATGCAGACAGTCTTCAGAAAGAGACAGCAAATAAAAAGAGCAAGAAAGCGCAAAACGAAATCAACGCAAATGGGGAAGAATAAAAAGACAACACGAGAATCATGGAATGGGAGTGCAACGTAATGTGGTATATACACAACTATGCGGAAGGCTTCCTGAAAGACGGAAAAGGGAAGAATTTGTACATTGTGCAAAACTATGTTAATACAGTGCATAGCTGTGATAAAAACAATGACTGTGGACGATGAAAAACATCAAGATCAAGAAAGTTAACATTATAGAGACTTTGTAATCTGTGAACGGTAGAGTGTTGGAAGAAGCTGGCAGGTACATGAAACGGTCGATTTTCTCTGGTTAACTTACGCGGTATTCGAAAATTAATACAACTGAGAAGTAACGAGCAGGATACCATACCATGAACTAGCTTGTAAAGAAATAACAGGTCAGCGTGATTTCGTCGACAGCAAAGTAATGGTATTGATAATAATCCAGCACTGTGAGAACAAGACCCAGAGTCATTTCCAGCAAAACGATGGTTGTAAATGCTTAGGAATTTTTTCTGGACTCGCTCAATGGCGTTACTGCTGGATTTAGAAACGTCATTCCAGATCACAGATGCATACTCAAGTTGAGGAAGACATATTGCGACATACATTCATAATAATAATAATAATAATAATAATAATAATAATAATAATAATAATAATAATAATAATAATAATAATAATAATACATATTAATAAGACATTAATAATAATAATAATAATAATAATAACAACAACAAATCTTGAGCCTGGCGAAGCACAGGTCGGAGGACCGTCATAAAAGGGATGCCATTTCATACATCCGCCCACTGTAATCCAAAAAACTTGCATGTTCCCTTATGCATTCACCTGAGATGGCTGGAAGGCGAAAGCCATTTTCTATTTCTTCTTCTTCTCAGCCGACTGTATTGAACGACTCGAAAGATTTCTCCACCTAGCGTGGTCTAGCATTGCCACCGCGATCGATCCACCTTCGACAATGCGACGATGACATGTCAAGACGTCACATTGGGATGTCACGTGACGTCACAATTACTTTATGATGACATCAAGAATTCTGGCGATATGTGACGCCATGATGACGTCATGAGGCGGCGTCTTTAATTCACGATGTTCTATTGCAACACTTGCGCTGACATCGACAATCAATTTTCATGTTTGACGAGCGGTCTATCGCTTTCGCCTTAACAACTGAAACCAACCACCGTCGCAAAATTGAAAATCACTCCACGCAAACGAACAAATGGGAGAGGACAGGGATGGAAGAAACCATTCGCGAGAAAAAACAACAATGCTAGCACGATGATGTGTGACGTATTATATTTCGTTTGTGCCTGGCAGGTGGTATGTGAATTAAGACAATCTCAATTTTATTCAAAGAAAGATTTACTTTTCGGATATCCTCAGGAACTTAACCCTCGGATATGTCGCGCGAATCTTCTACATTTTTCCCTGATCAGTGACGAGAAAAAATGTTGAAATTACGCAATGGCTCATAAGAAAATCGTATTACTGCCCTACTGCCCTACGCTGGCCGAAACATACCGAAAATACCCTACAAGTAGGGTAATTACTAGATGCCGGATTTTAGGCAAATGCCTATTTTGTTCCTTGCGTTCCTATCGTGCCGCTTTGATATATGAGCATGAATTAGAGGTTAAGAAGGGCTTTCATAATGTTTTTATAGTGCCTATAAATGCCTATTTTTTGGGGTTTGCGCCTAAATGCCCATAAGTGGCTGTAAATGCCTTTTTTTCAATTTCGGCGTCTATATGAGTACTATTCAAGCTCAATTTATCTTTCGAGTGCAGCTTGAGACTGCTATTCATGTTATTGGGCCACATTGACTTTTCGGAACTCCATAGGGTTCAGCCTAGCTCTCTAGTCCAACGAACTTTCGGAAAACAACCGCTAGCAGCAGAGAAATGGGACGCGGCGGCCACGATCCACTGCCGCGCCGACGTGACACGAGAACTTGGAAGAGGAGAGATTGAGGAGAGGAAATGACGCTATTTCTGCAACCCTAAAAAGGAGCACGTCTCAGCGTCTGAAGGGGAATGGAGAGGGGGGAAACAACGCTAGGAAGGAGAAAGAAGAAGAGGGGAGTGGCGTTCATGGCCGAGGACGCGGCGGGTGGCTTCCATAGTCGGTTGTCCCGTCCAGTGTCCCCAAGGAATTCAAGAACCGTCCTGAAGACCTGGGTGTGGCGTTGGGAAGGAAACAGGGGGTCGGTCCCTCTGTGCAGCCGCGGGAAGGTGGAGAAGGAATGCGAAACCGTAGAGTGCCGTCAGGGGAAAGGAGATTCTAGATCAAAAGAACGACGAAAATTCGCCGACGGCTACGATAATGCCTAATGCGAATTTTGAGCGTAGCTTCATGTTGGGTCAAGGCCAACTGCGTTTGAAGCTTGGTTTTGCACAAGGTATTGACTACCCCATAAATGATAATTTTTGTGTAGTAGGGCAGCACCCGCTAAGACCGTTATTCGTCTATGTGCCACCTGTGGTTAGGAGTAGCCCTCACGAAGGCGTACTCTTTTCGCATAGGAATGGCAGACACCTCCAGATGCGACTCGTGCAACAGCGACGAAACAATAGCACATCTACTATGTTCCTGTGATCGTTATGTGAGCGAACGCAACGTTCTACGCGATACACTCAACAAACTAGACGATAGACCGTTTTCCGAAGAGGAGATCCTCGGATCGTGGCCCTATGCGTCGCAGGCCAACAAAGTGACTCGAGCATTTTTAAAATCGACCGGTTTAAGCGACCGCTTGTAGCCGTGCAATGGACAGACGCTCATGTACACTGCTGTTACTTTCTTCCTTTCTTTTCTTTGATCCCTTCACCCCTTCCCCCCAGCGCAGGGTAGCAAACCGGACGCGCGTCTGGTTGACCTCCCTGCCTTTCATTCCTTTCCTTCCTCCTCCTCCTCCTTCGGTGGATAAGCGAGGTTCCCACTACACATCTGTAAGGTATTATGTGCACTTTGTTGACACTGTATTCGGATGATAACGATGAATTATGGCCGAGCACTTTGCAGAGGGTGGTAAACATTAAAACGCACACTCGTTGCATAGTCAGCATTTGGTGATGACTGGTTGTTATTTTACTCTTCTACCGCGCTATATTAGCCAACATTGGTTAACGCGATTCGTTGCCCGATATGATGCCTGTGCAGGCTCTTTTTGGGAATGAATTCTAAGCACCAGGGTGGCTCTGGGGTAGAAGTGCTCGACTGCCACGCAAAGGGCCGTGGGTTAAATCCCATTTCATGCTGAGTATTTTTTCCCTAACTTTAGTTTTTCATGTCAATCGGTTACTTTTTTAATGTCTATCGGTTACGCCACCTACGGCAACGGCGACGGCGATGCCGCTGAACGCAGGAACGGGCGCCTAAGAGCTGCGCTCCTAAATGTGATGTGCACGCGGCTTTTGTTTTGTTTGTAATTT
>JALIZH010015216.1:0-27113 GCA_030522465.1 Rhipicephalus appendiculatus
ATGAATGTGATGCTCATGTGTAAACATTTTTATCTGAGAACACCGAAAGAAAAGCTCCGGCCGATACACTCTCCGAAATCAACGCATACCAGTTCCCCTTTCTCGCAGACGTTACGGAGAATGCCTACTACAATACCGGATACCAAAAATATTGAAGAAATGTTTAACTAGCATCGACTTCGAACTGCCTGAATGTAAATTACAAAAACGTGTGCGAAGTATGCTGTTAGACATATAACATCTGCTTAAACAGCACTATCTATCTTTTGTTATCATGCTTTTTACCGATTTTTGTTTCTTTTGTATAAAAATTGTGGTTTTTGCGCGTGTGCCTACAAAATTATGTGACCCATGTACATTTGTTTATTTATTTTGTTCACAAAAAAGGAAAGAGAAGAATTAAGCTCTTATTTCGGCCTTTGTATGTACAGTAATTTACGCTATATTTTTGTAAATTTCTGCTGCTCTTGAACGGGTCTTTGGGCTCTCTCAAGATGTCTCCGACATCTTTTCGCATAAGGACCTCCGACTTGACGTCGGAGGTCCTTGATTATTATTATTATTATTATTATTATTATTATTATTATTATTATTATTATTATTATAAATGGTCCCACCAAAAAACTCGTCCAATTTTTCTCAATACTATGCTAATCGGTAATGTTTTATATACAAGGGCTCACCTCTTGTGGCACGCCTGATAATGAGGATTGGCGGTGGCTTGTTCGAATCATCTCCAGCCTTCTCGTCATCGCATTCACCACCACCGCAGTTGAAGTCTTCGTTAGAGTACGCTGCAAAGATATTTTAACGAATGTAGGGACCGAACTGCACGTTACAAGACTACGAAGCGCTATTCCGCAACTAAACATCAATGATATGCCGGATGGTTTTTTTTATACGTAATATTTCCCAGTCGCGCATCATTGGCAAATTATTGACAATAAAGATACCGTCTCGCATAAGGTATGTTACTATGAATGCATTGTATACGCCACAGCCTTGGTATGCGACGATCCAGCATTGTATTTGAACGTTTAACGCCGAAATTCAGTCTTAATACAAGCTTCAAAACGAACCTTGGGCACGACCTGGCGACAGGCTGCGCTTTTAATCGTGCCTTAAAGGCTCAGGAACTATTACCTCCGATTAGTATTGTCGGCCAATCAGAATATTGTCTGTACCTACGGCCCCTTTTATGAGGGGAACTCAAGGCGTAGTAAAATCAGAACAGAGAAGACTAGGGCCAAACGGTGGCGTAAGTTCGCACAGCGATGTTTTCTAACAGAACGCTTGTTGACACACTTCACGGCTTCTACTCTACAAGAAAACTTTCACTAGTTGTTCGCACATTTCAGCATTTTATAATAAGCTTGGAGTACTCTTGAGCCTTCGCCTTGAAGATGACATCGCGATAGCGTAATCGGATCCTGCTCGCATCGCCCTCTGATTTTTTTATCCTGGTTTCGCTTCTCAGTGGACGCCTAAACTGTGCCGGAAGGAAATCAACGTTTCTACGTCTGAGGAAGGGTCATGTTAAGCTATCCTAGGCCACTTACTGGAATAAGAGTTTCGACATGCCCACTACGACATTATATTTCGTTTTGCGAGTTGGCGAGGTACCTAGTACGCGTCCTGAAGGCAACACACGCACCTGCACGGCTGCACATGTTGTTGATGCTGTTGCTGATGCTGATGAAGAAATTATGCCTGGGCGCCTAGTAATAGGTGTGCTTTTAACCCAACCAGTCGTTGCGCAATTCACACGTTGTAACGACCGATGTGATTCTACGCTACTGCCATGCAATATTACATGTGCTAATGACTCTCCTCGCACTATATACCACTCATGTTGTATTTTCTGCAGCAGAAATTTCGACCACGAACGTGGCTTTGTGGTTGAACACCTATTGCTTGCCATACAGCGAATCTATGCAAAGTGCAGGAGAGCTTCTTTGCAGCTTCAACTGTTGTACAGTAATTATCACATAAATATTAAGGAATTAAAGTGGACGACAGAACAACTTTGCCGCCGGTAGGTACCAAACTTAGAACCTTCGGATAACGCGTGATGCTCTGCGACCTGCACCGGCGGTTGTTCTTCCGTCAACTTTACTTGGATATTTATGTATTTACTGGGCATTTACGTGGCATTTCTTTACATCAGTTAAAGATGTCGCTATTTCAGAAGCACAAAAAATTGTTTGCTGCATAATATATATGCGGAATGTGTTAAGAAATTTGTCCAAAATTCACAAAAATCAGGGAAATGCGATATTCGTTCGATGCCTTCATAATTGCATCTTCTGTAGCGGCAGGCATATTAAGCTTCTCAAAGACAGTCATCGGGGCAGTAATTATGAAAGTTAGATTAATTAACTTTTAATTAGCGGAGTGCGTTGGTTATGTCAAATAGGAGAACTGAGGTACTTCATGCGAAGAGGCCATCCCAGCTTTGAGGTTTCGAAAATGCGGCTTCTAGTGAAACCAAAACAGATGCACCGGATGACCGCAACTAGCAGACGACCAGAAAGACGTCACTGTTCATGACAATGATTACAGAAGTGCAGTTTTTACGTATTGGTTACTGTATGTGCGTCATGCATCGTATGATAGCAAGCGCAGCCCATACACTCGCACAACGAAGTCGGTTGATGGCTGATATGACATGTGGTAGTTGCACTCTTCCGCATTTCGGTTTGGTCTAACAATTAGTTTGAGTTTCTTCGCAAATATAACTAGAGGCCGCTTTTTCGAAGTCTCAAGCTGCAAAGGATTTGTGGTAAGAAGGACTTCAATTTTCCCATTCGACATAACCATCTAACAAGCCAAATAAAAGTTTATTTATCTTAGGTTTTCTAATTAGTTCCTCCAAATGATATCTTTAGGCATGTTAAGATGTGTGCGGCTACAAAACTAATTATATCGGAAACGAGCGAATATAGCATTCCCCTAATCTTTAAGAATTTTGGGCATATTTCTTGAAACACCTGTCATAATTGTCTTTTCAATGTTTTGTCCAACCCAAACAATACGTTATAGATTTGTTCGTTGTTGCCTTGAGACAGCGTAACACTTTTGATATGCGTAGCAGCCACTTACAAGAGCCGATGACCGCGGCGAAAACAACGATGGCGACGATAACGAAGATCACGCATAATCCTATGAAGCCGAACAGTCCTACGCTGGCAGCCGATCGTCTTGAAGAGAACAGACAAAAGTCAGTGCAATGTTACACAATCTAAGACAATCGCAAAAAAAAACAATGATACCTTCGCAAAATTAAGGCACATACGAACAATGGCTGCATAGATATACGCTGTGAATGCTTCACATGTTCGTCAGTAGATGCTAAAGGATGCCTGGCCATTGATACATCAGTATATCTGCGAGAAACAAGTGAACAAATATCCTATTCACTTCAAACCATTATTAGCATTCTTCCTTCATTTTCTGACTGTCTTTACGTACGACTGGTTATCATTCATTAGGTATTTCGATTTTGATTTACTGTTCTACATTTCTGTGACGTGTTTATAACTTTCCTGACTCGCACTTATTAAGGCAGAGTTGAATTATCTTTGTTCCTGCCTTTCTCCATAGTTAGTTCCTTCATTCAAGAACAGGAATCCAACATAATTGCTTCCCTGAACTGTAGATTTATCCCTTCACTACCCAGCATTGCCAACATAATTTAGTCTAGCCTGATGTTGGAGACCCAGAGAACTGCGACTCGGCGCTACTACCGGCAAGTGATGTATACACGTTTCACTGAGCGTTAGTATTGCGTACAATATTATTTAGTTTTGTCGAAAAGGATAGAGAATGTTGTTGAGTAGTAATGTCATATATATCTAGGCAAGTTGATGCTTTGAGAGATCATGTAGTCAACAGTTTTTGAGCACTTCAGCTCTAGCATCCAAAGATAATTACGCAGAACATGGATAGCAATAAACGATATGCAGAAACTTCCATAAACTGTCTATACCCAACCTGTATTGCGAAGTACACTTTGCGTTCCAAAATTTGTCGGTACTCTTCAACATTTGCGGCCCAGGAACTAGCTGCGATGTTTGCCAGTTCGGTATACCGCTCTATATACCACAAATGTGACGAATATTGCTACAGGTGAGACACGCACATCAGCTTACGTATAGGGTCTAGCAAACAGAGCAATGTGCGATATCGTTCAGCCGCGAAAAAGAAAATGTGCCGCGACCTCACTCTTCTTGTCACTACAGAGAGCGGAGAAAAATTTTGGGGTGATGATGTTACGGGGATTTGCCAAAGTAGTGGGAAAGAGAATGGACAGACAAATAGCTGATGCAAGTTCTTTACAGGCGACGATAAAATAAATAGACACGCTATGGTTTTAAAAAGTATGCAATTGCGTTAGCAATTTTCGTTCAAGGTGAATCATCTGTTTAGGATCACTTTGATGGCACACGATTAAAAAACATGGTGTGTAGTGCGCTTGCGACGCAATAGGGAAATAGGCATGGCTCCGCACCATGTTGGTTTTTTCAGAAGCGATTGTAAATATGACACTTGTACTGCAATAATTATGCTGGACATTCACCTATTCGCTGGTCTTCAATTTCATTTTCCAAGTTGAAGCCCGTCCCATAAATGAAATGATTGGATGTTGCTCAAAGTATGCGAGGTGTTTTATTCTGTAAGCTATCTACCGAGATCATGAGAGCAGCGCTCCGCCGAGTGTGCCTTAAAGGGACACTAATGGCAAATATTAAGTCGACGTTGGTTGTTGAAATAGCGGTCCAGAAACCTCGTAGTGCTGCTTTTGTGCCAAGGAAGTGCTTATTTGGAAATAAAATCACGTGTTAGTGGTCCGCATCGCGTTAGCGCACTTCAAATCACCCGCCTGAAGCGGCCTTTCTAAAGTAACTGTTTCCGTGCCGAACGTTGCCCGCCTTTACCGCGTGACCGCCGACAACTAGTAGCATCAGAGCGAAAGTAGCGGGAGCCAGAGCAGCAACAATGGCCATTGAAGCATGCCGCAGTGGATGTTTATGCTCGCCGGGTTCAACTGACCCCCGCTAGATGACACCACCTATCAGCCTAACCAATGAAGAGGGACTTTTTGAATCGCTCGCACCATTCCCCTTAGTCACGCCAGACGGTTCTTTTTTGTTTGAATCAAACAGAAACGGACAAGCAGCATTTTATTACGCGTTGTAATGCACATAAGGTTCTTTTTTTACTGCAGCTGGCTTGATTACCAGTGATTAAAAGAAGGCGGATGCTGTGACGTCATTGGGATCATTTCCTAGATGTCCTACTCGTAGCGCATGTGGTGCCGTATATTTACCCTAATTTCTCGATTAGTACAGCACTGCTGTTGATAATTTTTTGTCGTTTTAGACTTTCTCAAACATTGACCTTTCACTCTGACGCACATTGTTATTTGCCTTTAGTGTCCCCTGAAGCAATATGGCTTGTTCTACTACTCACTCCAAATTCTTGTGGATAGGCTTCTCAGTTTGGATTTTCCCGGGGACTCATATTTCACCATCAATACTCTCCATCTCACTAAAGCAGATTGTGCCTCCGGTGACGCATTATTTTGACCCCGTTCGTTTTAATGATTGCATAAGAAACGCCTCATATAATTTGTCAAGCATGAAACAGGCAAACAGAAAACCCGAAAGGGCAAATATTAGGTCAATCAACAAAAGTGGGTCTGTTTGCATGATTTTTTAACGAAATAAAGCTTGATTATATCCCTGTCGTTGCATTTAGACAAACTAGAAGCCACGCGAACACCTCATGCCAAAGGTTTCACGAGGGTAACTTTACGCCAATCAGGATTTCATAGTAAGCCAACGTCCTTTCCTGCTTCAAAGTCAGATGGAGTTGCTAGCCACAATCGCAAAAGGGGATACAAAGGAAATGCAACTTCGCTGATGTTCGGTATTACTAGAGGGGCCATTCTGCAGCTATAGTTTACGTAATTACTGTTAGCCGAAAGCCACCTATTTACACTATTCGCCAAGATTACTATATAACGCCTGCTCCAAGCAGTGAATCAGACAATTGGTTGCTCACTGTTTGCCGGCTTGTAATGGGCACATTTTTTTTTTAGATTTCATGTGGCCTTGTTTGTAGATGTACGAATAAAAAATTTCTGTGACAGGTACATAACCTACTGTATATGAAGGAATAGCCACAGTTAAAAATAACGTTGAGAGAAAAGCTGTAACTACATATACCGCCCTTATCTCCCATAACGATCCGCTGATTTTTCATTGACCAGGCACAATTGAACGCACGTCGCCATCACTTAGAATGCCCTCGGCTGTACCTGGATAATATGAACTTGGTCTGTTTTCGAAGACGACATCTGTCCCATGCAAAGATAACATGGCTGTCCTAGCGATCACCACCTTCCTAACCAATTTGCTTGAATGTAGCAAATACAGTATTACTGGTAGTACTTTGCGCGAAACAAATGGGGTCGAAGAATGGAGTACACACGGACAAGCGCAATATAAAAACTGATATATTTTTGAAAAAAATGTTTTCTTAAAACCCAACGTGATCTCCGCAATTCCGCCAGAGAGCACACCATCCGCGCATATAACAATCACTCTAGACTACAATGCCCCCAGATCATCGCGTCCAAAACACACAGACACACAAACCACATCAAGGGCATGTTGTTTATTTGCACGTTCCGGGCTGGGTGGAGGAACCGAGAAAGAAGAAGAGCGCGAGAGCACGAGAAGCGGGGACGCTCTGAACTGAAGGCAGAGCGCTTCGAAGCTCATACGAACAAAACGTTTCTTTGCCTTGTGCCTTCACGACGGAGTTGAGTCTGTTCGCAGTGAGTGGAAACGGCCATCGTTCAAACATTTGGTGCCGAAGAACCGGGATTGAAAAATCAGGGACCTACGGACGGCTACCAGTCAACTGCACCGGCATGGACCGACTGAAGTCGAAGCGGACGTCGCGGCGAGCACAGAACAGAAAGATTATAAACGAGGCAAGTGCTCTCCTCGCTAACGACTCTGCAACGTATGACCAGCTCAATTCCATTTATGAGAGGCTGAAGGCTAACAACGACGAGCTTAAGACCTTGAACAACGAGATCGAGCAGCACATTCCTGACGATGAGTTGGAGGCCGAGTATAACGTCGTCCTGGAATATGAAGACAATGCTACGCGGATTCTCGCAGAGATTACCAGTAAGCGAAATCGCATGCTACGGTCGTCGACTCAAACCGAAGGAACTGTCGCCCAAACAGTCGCAGCACCATTAGACGGAACTGGAGTCAGACTGCCTAAACTGACAATAGCTCCTTTCTCTGGGGAACTATGCAAGTGGACAGAATTTTGGGAGCAGTTCGACCATATCGTTCACAGTAACATCCCCATCACGGCCACAGAAAAGTTTCATTATCTGCGACTGTACTTGAAAGGAGACGCTGCATCGGCAATAGCGGGCCTTCCGACGACTGAGAGCTGCTACAACGACGCCATCACCATGCTACAGAAGCGCTTTGGAGATAAGACGCGCCTGGAGCAAGAGTATTTTGCCAAGCTACGGATGTTGAGCCCTGTCCGTTCGTCAAATGACACCAAAGCCCTGCGCAGCTTATACGACCAAGTTCTGGTAAATATCCGAGGCCTCGAGACTCTGGGTGTTCGTAAGGCATCCTTCTCATCTATGCTCTGTGACATTCTACTGAGGGCACTTCCACGGGATATAGTCGTGCAGTACCATCGATCGTGTGCCGTCGAAGGCGGCACGTGCCTCGAGAAGTGACAGCACACCCGTAGGACTGGATGGTCTGCTGAACTTCCTGTGCATTGAGCTGGAAAAGCTTAGAGAAGAGTGACTTTAAGGACGCCAGAGGTCGAGAACTCGTAGCACCGCCCCTGGCAAGTCAGTTTACGTGCTCTCGCGCTCTTCTTCTTTCTCGGTTCCTCCACCCAGCCCGGAACGTGCAAATAAACAACAGGCACATACACTAACCAAATGAAAAGGAAACGTCACTAAATATACGCAGACAGCAGCGAAATCTCTTTATCGGATAAAGCAACAGAAGGATGGCTGATGCACTTGTCTTTCAGTCGATCAATCCAAAGGGCTTTTACTATTTCCATCGCGGTTTTGTTCCAGTGTTTGAACAAAATGTCAGTGCCGCGAGGCCGAGGTGTGCACCCACATCCTCTACAATGCATGGCCAAATGCGTACTAGGGCGACCTTTCAGGCTGGACAAGTGCTCCCTTAGCCTAGTGTTGCAGCAACGTCCAGTCTGCCCCACGCACGCATGGCCAGACGTTTATGACGTCTGGCCATGCGTTCGTGGGGCAGACTGGAGTGTTATACACTGCATTACGCGACTGCATACACTGATTGCGCGACTAATGCAGTGTTATACACTGCATTAGTCGCTCAATCCACAAAGTGGTTCTTGCTCGGATGTTTGATTCTGCATTCTTTCTTTGTTCGTTCCTTGCTTTCAAACATATTTTTCACCTTGGAACGCACATTTCCTATTTTGCTTATGGGCTGCAAACACCACTATCACTCCGTAATTTTCAGCTACCTTTTTAAGTCTGTGTGAAACGCCATGCACACACGGAATCACTGAAACCTTGGGATTTGGCTCAATTTTTTCTGGGATTAGCACCACATAAGTCTTTCTTCTGTTTCAATTTCTTCATTCGCCTAGTGCATGAAGCAGTTCACAAGTGCTTCAAAAGAATTGACGTACATGTAGAAGATGCGAAAAAGAAGGCAGTTGAGCTACTAAAAGGACGCAACCAAGAAAATCTCGCGCTAGAAGTAAAGAACTCGCAAGGAATGAAATCGGATATACTTTTTACTGATAAAACACACGGGGAAAGAATTCCTTTCAGGCCAATTGTGTCGGAAAGACGGTTTTGGCAGGTCCTTGTCGCGGGATACCTACAGAAAATGCTGAATTCCCTGGTAGTACAGGATCCGTTCTTGTTGGACAACTCTGACGGGCTTAAGTTTTTGGCATCAGATAGTATAAGTGGTTCCAACTGGGGATTTAGCTTAGACGTTCAGGACTTCTTCTATTCCTTAGTTCAAGGACCCCTCATGAGCTCAGTTATTGACTGCATCACTAAGGACAACGATGAAGTTGCTTTCCGCAACACCTGTGGGGTGACACTTGAATACAGAATACGCACGTAGGATTCTGTCATGGAACTTACATACAGGCCAAGGGGGTGTACATTGGATCTAAGGTGGCTTCTATCCTCAGCAGCATTTTCTGGGAAGTATTGGCAGAGAGCTGGAAAATGACTTAGAAGGTATAACATACAAGATATACAGGTATGTTGATAACTATTTGATATTGGGCAGAGAAGAGGACAAGGAAGGGTTCAAGAATAGGGCGGTTGAGGCCTTCAATTCTCGGGGAAAAGGCTTTATATTTACGTCTGAAGTACCCGTAGGAAGCAAATTGCAGTTTCTTGACATCAAGTTAGAATTTGGACCGGGGCATGTGTGCTGCTAATTCTGGCCTATAGCGGGGAAGCCGGTTTTGAATTTCGCATCTAACCATTCTAGACTTGTGAAGAATGGTATTGTCATGTCTTGTTTCATATCAGCGTTAAGAAAGTCATGTTTTCATGCTGTGAACACCGTGGTTCTACAGCAAGTTGATCGTTTGCGAGAGGCCGGGTATCCGCTCACCGTAATGCAGGCTTCATGCACTAGGCTAATGAAGAAATTGAAATAGGAAGAATACTGATCTGGTGCTAATACCAGAAAAAATGAACCAAATTCCAAGGTTTCAGTGATTCCGTATGTGCATGGCGTTTCACACAGACTTAAAAAGGTAGGCGAAAATATCGGAGTGAAAGTGGTGTTTTCAGCCCATAACAAAATAGCAAAAGTGTGTTCCAAGGTGAAAAAGATGTTCGGAAGCAAGGAACGAACAAAGAAAGAATGCAGTATCAAACATCCTAGCAAGAACCAGTTTGTGGATTGCGCGACTAATGCAGTGTATAACATTCCTATGACGTGTGGCCATGCGTACGTGGGGCAGACTGGACGTTGCTGCAACACTAGGCTAAGGGAGCACTTGTCCAGCCTGAAAGGTCGTCCTAGTACGCATTTGGCCATGTATTGTAAAGAATGTGGGTGCACACCTCGGCCTGGCGGCACTGACATTTTGTTCAAACACTGGAACAAAACCGCGATGGAAATAGTAGAAGCCCTTTGGATTGATCGACCTAAAAGACAAGTGCATCAGCCATCCTTCTGTTGTTTTATTAGACAAGGAGATTTCGCTGCTGTCTGCGTATCTTCAGTAACGTTTTCTTTTCATTTGGTCAGTGTACGTGCCTTTGATGTGTTTTTTTCTTGTGTGCCAATGTGTGTGTGGACGCGATGTTCTGGGGCATTGTAGTCTAGAGTGATTGTTATATGCGCGGATGGTGTGCTCTCTGGCGGAATCGCGCAGATCACGTTGGGTTTTAAGCAAGTTGACGAGTGTTATCTTTCACGAAATATTGAAAACCGCAGCAAGAAATACTCTTCGCTGCGCCTTTCACGCGATAATAGCATCAGCACTAGCGATGCCTGCAACACTAATTTTTCACGTAAGCACAATTTTAATTTTTGTGTTGGGTTGATGTGAGGCGTTTTTTGTTTTCAAAAAGAGCGAAATGCAGGAACCGAAACTAAGCTGAATTTCCACGGGAGCGTAAAGCGCGCCTAAGTATCTTCAATTTCTAAAACAGTTGGAATTAAAATGGGGTGCGATACCTGATTGTAAAGTAAACTCAAAAAGGCCGTTTCTAATAAAAAAAGATCACAGCATATCCACGGAGTGAATGATGATGAGTGGGCGAAGCTCCGGAGGTTCATCGGTAAAAACCGTGAATCTTTCGGGAATCTTGCCCAGTACATCATCAAAGACGTGACAAACACTCTGTGTATATATTAAGAGAAATTTTATTTATTGCTGAGTCGTGATTTTCCGTTTTCGTACTGGAGCCGTGTTTTCCTTTGTTGGGTCATGAGCGGTGGTGGTTAGCGTTTACATAAGCCGTGGCTTCCATTCTGCCATTCATTATGACGGCTTTATGGTCAGGTGAAGTGGAGGGATAGGGGATCCGCCTGCCTGTGTGCGCGTTTCATCGCCGCTTCTCGGGCTCTGAGCTCGGCATCCGCTTGCCTTTGGGAACGTTTCGCCGCCGTTGCGCGGGCTCTCACCGCCTCTGGATTGGTGGCTTGTCGTTCTTGACGGCGAGCTCGTGCAGCTTCGGCTTCACGGGCTCTCACCTTCGGGTCCTGTCGGCGAGCGCACGCTGCAGCAGCTTTCCGAGCCCTCCGCTCCGCCGCCTTGTCGCTCATACTCCAAGCGCGCAGACCGCCGGTGATTAAGGAAGCCCGCCAAGAGCGAGCGCATCGAACGATCTCCAACGATCTCCCCATCCAATGAGATTCGAGCTGTGGTGCGCCTCTAGCGGTATCCGATTAAACGAGCTATACGGACCACAAGGTTTGTTGTCGGCGTTGCCGTTTTCCCTTTCGAGGGCGAGAGCGCGTTCACGATCGTTTTACATCCATGGCAGAAAGAGAATGTCTGGTCTGGAACGCGCTTATTCTTCATGGTCATCAGCGTCATCGTCATCGTTATCACGTGTAGTGGGTACATTCCACTATATGGTGGCTACGACGCGACGCCGGACTAGCCTACGCCCTAAGGAGCTTCGTCCCTAAAATGAGCCAAATGCTGCATCTGTTTCAATAAACTGAGCCACATTCATTTAACCAGCGCTGCGTCCACAACCGTGACCAAAACAACCAACATGGTCGCATCCAATCTGTTTCGTTTGTGTCCTAGTTACTTTGCTATGACGTTTACGTTCCGCAATTAGTTTTTTTTAGGGCGAGTTGGCACTTTCTGAAAGACGTGACGTTGCAGGGCAAAACTCGATTATAAAGAGTAAAAGGCCCACTTTCCTGCTCCTTTTTGCCTCTTAGTGTTTCTTTTCGAGTTCAGTGCTACAGTATCATGTCCTTCTTTCACTCCAAGATGGCATATTTGAAATAAAAGACACATGAAATGAAGATATTGGGCACCGATGTATTCCTTGAAGAAGAAGTGATCCGAAACGACACGACATAAAACGAGCTCAGAAGAAGAGGAAGAGGTGGAGCACTTTTCAAGGTCTTCAATAAATACCAAGAACGAGAAAACGCTGCCGATATTCCAGAGAAGTGCGCCATTTGCCAAGAAGAACCTCTCGCTCTTCAAGTTGTGCCACCGCCATTACGCCCATTACGCCGGAGGGAAGCACACGGATGATGTTAATTTTATCGCAAAATATTGCTGTACAGCACATTCGAATGGTTTTAGACCTATTTTACGAGCTAAATTAAGCACAAATGAAATGTTCCAATCTATAAGAGCCAAATGCAAATTTTACTCCTGAATAACGAAGATAGTGGGCTCTATAGATTTTAGCCGCAATGCGGATTTGTGATATTTAGGGTACAAGAACACACTGGCAAAAGATTGTTGGAGCAGGCCCCACCATATTTTCACTAGCAAAAAAGTGTGTTTTTCTCAGTTTCAGTCACAGTGCATTTGGCTCTTTTAGAAAAAAAAAACGCCTCATGTGACCCCGTTTGGATTTAGGCTGTTATTTGCAGAAAATATTGTGTAGTGTGCCTCTCATAAAGGCAACGTTTTAGTGCCAATACATGAGTAACTATCCTAGTAATAAATTTTTTTTAGACAATCTAAAAGAAAAAAAAGAGTATATAAACGTTCTTTGTAGATATAGTGAGGCACGAGCCATATCCGAACCTTATTCGGTTATTGCAAATTTAGAGGAAGGTTACCAAGAAATAAATCGTTGATATTTCTAAAAATATACTTACCCACTCGAGTCCACAGCTACAAAAGACACAATAAAAGTATGGAAGTCACTAAGTTACGCTATTCGCCTAATATCGCGTAAACTGTGTATATGACACAGATGAAACAACATACGCAACAGCTGAGATGACAACAACAGCGCAGTGTGATTACTCATTAGAATTTACCACATATATTTGATTACAATGTGCATAGGCCAAATTTTCAAAGGTAAGCGTCGCTTATATGCAAGGATGAAAGAGCAGTATGCCTCAACCTTCAGGAAAATTAAAATAATTTAGTTAACGCAGGAGAGTTGGCTTACAAGTAAAAATTTGCTGTTATGGCGACTAAATTTGCGACAATATTCAAAAACTTAGGAATTATCGGAGAATCAGGAAAACCATTTCACCTTTCATCCCTGTTTACGTGCCCAGTTTTATCTCGCGACGTGTTACCTGATTATGTCATAAATACTTTGCAAATGTCGCTTTTTCGTCTAAAACGAGGAGATGCACAATATAGCGGTGCTACCGTCAGCGTGGCACACAACTTTACCACGACATAAACATCTAGAGACGTGCGCAGACGTACTCGTATGCGTTAGAGCTTCAGTACTGCGGCACGGACACGTTCTTGCTGCTGCCTCTTGGATTTTTCTGTGGAAAAGTATTGTATAGAAAAGCTTGCAATTGATTCTTCACGCTGCGGGGTCGTCTTCGCGTTGGTTGGTACCAATGATTAACATACATGGCATACTAGTCAAACATGAGGCATTACTGCAGGGGTACCATTAAAACATTGATAATACTTTGGATATCACGGAAACTTGAAACAAAATTAATGGCGCAGTATTTTTAAAAAAGCTCTTTAGTGCTAATGATTAGTGCAACGAATAGGTGCTCATTTTATAATATAGAGATTGTCCTTGCCTGTGGTTTCTTAAGGTATGCGCAATAGCTGAGATTTCTGTACGATTTCATATTACGTTTAAGTGCAAATATTGTAGAGTTCACCAGACGTGCTATGCTGAAGGGTTCGTGACATATAAAAAATGTGCTATATAAAACGAATGTTGCATACCAATCGCATATTCAGATCAACTTTTTCGGCTCTGAATGGAGAAATCACATTCCAAAGGCCGATTGGGTGCGTGAATTGTGTGTTCCAATGGCAGATTGAGAGCAATCGAAGATTACGGATTGCTCCGTGGGGCAAGAATTCTTGCTCCACCGAAATCAGCGAATTTGACCGGAAGTCCACGTGACGTATTCTCGGCGTCCGCCTTTCATCCCGTCACTGCCCGATGTTTACAGTCGTGGCTACCCATGGACGACCAGCTAAACGCTTCGCGCCCTCTCGCGCCCCATGGCTAGATTTCCGTGTACCAAATGCTCCCGTCGAGGCGCACGAGTTCCAATGACAAATTTGGCGAGGTCGATTCGGCTCGCATCTTCGTGCTCACTTCGTGATCCGACCGAGCTCTCGAGATCTGCCATTGGAATTCAACAAAAGTGCACCTTTTTAACCATGTCATTATTTGGACAAGGTGGCCACACACTATCTTGAAAAAGATTCAGTAATAGTCGCATTCACTGGCACGCCAGGAGAACATCATCCTATAAACGGCACGTTTACAGCAGATGATTATATTTGCAGGATCAGACGTCTTCGGCATATCTTCAAGCATTGTCAAACAGCCCCTTTACAGAGATAACTGCTGGCACAGTTAAATGCTCCTTTGGCGAACTTCCGCGTTATCGGATGTACTAGAACGTTGCATGTTCGGCTTGAAAAAACTTTAATACGTATAAAGAAGTCACAGTTTCGCCGCAAGGGCGAAGCAATGATTGCGATAGCAACAAATTAGAATGTCACACGATCAACGGGAAGAAACTCGATACTTGCGGAGCGTCTCTCAAACGCAACGGACAGACGAAAAAAAAAAAAACACCCGCAGGACGAGCGCGAATTATCAGCTGTCACAGCTCGATACTCAGACCACACTGCTGAAACACCAAGACGGACGCTCGAAAAAAAACGCCTAGGTAAGCGCAGGACAAACTCGAACTAACAACTATCACAGCTGTTACTCATTCATGTTTGATCAGTGTGCTGCAAGTGTCGACTATGCCAGCGCCTCCTTGTTGAACACTGCGGCATGTGGGGTGACGCTTCTGCACCTCCTGCGGCGTGTGGCGTTCGAAGCATTGCTTGCCCGGCGTTCCACATCGCAAATGGGCACCGAAATGGGCCACCTTTTAGTGGGCGTCTGAAGAATAGTTGAAACAAAATTATGGCGTTGCTTTAAAGCACGCCCTTCGTACCATCTCGCGGGTGGCACTGAATACACCGTTGCGTCTGCGAGATCTGCGTGCCACCAGCGGTAAATGCTCTAACCGTTAGCATATCAAAGAACGAGTGGCACGTGGCACAGCTTTCTTACATGGCCGGTTGCAGGTTTGAGTCCCGGTGGCGCACTTCGAAAAATTATTTTGTGATATATTTTTCGTTGTGGTATATATATATATATATATATATATATATATATATATATATATATATATATATATATATCAGCAGAAATCGCCGAAAGCGATGAGCCACTCAATAGTCATTCTAATATGCGTCTTCCCCTGCATCTCCCATATGTTTCCGCTTCAAATAGTGTGCCCTTGTAGTGCCTTCTGATATAACTACCAAGAGTAACGTTGACCTTTTCTACAACTTGTATGTCGCGTACAGCGATCATGACGTGGAAACTTTTCCTTGCCAATTTTAAATATTTATTTTCATGCTCCAAGGCTTCCTACACTCCTGAATTTCGAAAATATTTTGTTGCATACTTATAGACAGTCACGTTCCTTATCTTTCATCCTGTTTATTCCTGAATAAGTTAGAGAAAACTTAGAATGCAGAGCCTTACCACTGCGGCTGGACGAGGCCACGCTCTTAAAGGAGCTTGGCTCTTCAGCTGCGAAATACAAGAACCAGCATTTGTCATCAATACAGATCAAACAGACGTCACGTTTGTAAACGTTTCAATTCATTCAATTTTCAGCCAAACAATAAAACAGGAAGCCTATTCATCAGTTTGATATATGATAGCACACCACGTATATTATATCAGCTCTGTTTTTGCTGGCTTACAACGTGCTCCTACGCATAGCATTCGTTTTGTATTGCTTAATCTTGGTCTGCGATTTTAATTCGATCTCGTCTCTTGAAGATTGATATAACGAACACATTAGCGGTGTTCACCTGTTTCGTCAACTTTTTCTTCGCGTGTAAGTTGACAAAAAGGTTGCTTTTGCCTATTTTTTATTTTGCTGAGTGCATATAGTTTGTGTAATGAATTACAATACTATATTCAGTGTCGAATTGCATGATTTATTTGTACCAGGTACACCAAAAAACCGCACTACCAACTTTTTAGAGAATGGATCATATTGCGTCTTTTATATAACGTACAGTACGGTCCACTCTTAAAGGGAACACACGAGCGCGTTGCCGGCGATCCGCGTGGCACACACTGCTCCGTAAACGCGGCGCATGTGCATAAAGGCGTAAGGGCGGCTCTTGGCGAGGTTCATCTGCTACTCTCCGCCTCCTTGCTTGGCAACCTCTAGATAGCGCTTGCGTTTTTGCGCTGTGGGAATCAGTGTAGCCGCCGCTCTTCCCGAGTATCGTCCGATAGTCAGAAACAGAAAAAGATGTGCGGCTTGTTTGTTGCTGTGCTTTCTCGCCAGGAATGATGCGATGCGATTCCAGGCCGCAGCGGCCGAATTTAGACTGGTGCCCAAATACAAAGAAAAGCCGCGTGTTTATATTTAGGAGGACGTTAAGGAAACTCTTGTACTTGAAAGTAGTGCGAAATGTCCCAATGCGGCATGACATTAAATCATATCCTGGTTTTTGCTTGCAATTCCCCGGCAAATGTTAGTTTTAACTCGCGTGGTTTCTACGGTGAAAGCTGTTATGAGATCACAACACGGGTGTCCGTAGTTGTCTGTCGCCGCTGCCGGTGTCCGTAACCACCTTCGCACGAAATAACGACAAAAAACGAAGTGGTGAAAAAACATCCAGGATGGACCGGGGTTCGAACCTGGGTCCGCTGCGTGCTAGCCCAGTATTCCACCACTGAGCCATGCCGGCGCTCGAAACGCCTGAGCATAAAAACCCTATACCAACGTTATGGCGTGAAGGAACGGCTTTAATATACGCCATATAACGTGGTAGAAGAGTAAAATAACAACCAGGCGTGACAGACTGCGAATTGTGTAACCAGGCATCACACCATATGAACTGCATTACGGGAAGGTCGTTGAATGCTTCCAACCCATTACAAAGGGCTCAGCCATAATTATTCATCGTCATCAGCCACCGAATCAATTAATGCAGTTGTGGGTACCTTCCTAGAATAGTTGTATTCGTAGCCCCAAGAGAGTATGCAACGGGTTCTAGAAATTGGCGCTCTTCCAGCTTTCGCTGTGACTGTGCTCCGCTTTCCGCGCACGGCCTGGCGTTTCTTATCGTGAGAAAGCGTCCTGACACATGTGTAGCGTAGTATCAGCGCTCAACGACAACTTAGTCGTAAGTTTTCCACATGCTCCTCCCTGTAGCCGGCTGCTTTTGATAACCGACAAGGAAATTCAGACAGCGAGCACAGAAACCTTGTCCTTCCAACCATAGAACTGCAGAATGATGCTAGCGCATGGCGAGCGCTGGGGCGGAGATGTGGCAGAGGACGTGGGGCACGAACGGCCCTTGATATTGTACGAACATGCTTTGCTTTTCCAAATCTTGCTTACAGATAGCGCTCCGCGGACCACCGGCCGCGTACTCGTGTGTTCCCTCTAAGAGTGGACCGTGCGGTACAATTAGTGCTGAATGTAGTTAGGCCTGTTCTGCTCACCGAAAACAGGCACTCCCTATGTTATTGCTGATGAATAAGTGTTGAGATTGGGAACTCCTAAGAACTAGCTATACTCCTGAGACCACGCAAGCATAAGCTTTAATAATGATGAATTAGCGAATAAGGGTAGTGAATATAAAGGCAATCACGCAGAGAAGAAGATGAATTATTATAATGATGCAGGAACTGTCACGTCTTCGTGACTTCTATCATACTGATTTTCAGAAAGGCGCCCACGACAGAATAATTCCCTAAGTATTTACCATAGAAAAAAAATACATAAAAGGACAACGGGTCATGTTAAACGTTCTTTTATGTGCAAAAAAAAAAACACCCAATCAGGTGTTTTGTCAAATTTAGAATGGTCTTCATGTGCAGACATCGTTTTCGTGATATGAATTTATTCTGGTTTCCTATAGCTTACAATTCCTATAGATCACAGCAGCCCGTGATAAACGGGTGATTTATGTGAAACGAAAAGCGCACTGAAAATAGTGATGTCTGAGGACAAGAAGTTGTTGCTTACCGATGCTGCTTTCAATCACGCTTTCGCCTGAAAGAAAAGAAAATGGTCCCGATGTTAAGTGAGTCAACTTGAGATTAACACAAACACGCTGAACAGAAATGACATGCTCGCCGTATATTTTACTGTAACAAAAAATTCTGACTGAACATTAATTCGTACAGTTTATCGAGCTGAGCAATACGCCAATAATATTTGCTTTCACACTGGATTTCCATAGATAGCAAGGGGACAAATGGGAATCTGCAGAAATTACATTGTCTTAGTGTGAAAAACTCAAGTATGCAGATATTTAAGAGAACATATGATTGGGCAAGTTGGTTTGACATCATTTTAAAACAGCGCAGCAAGACGAGGACATAAGAAACGAAGAAACAACGGGACGGGCGCTGACTCGCAACAAAAAGTTTATTCGAAAGAACAGGTATAAGTACAGGAAAGGCACGTGATCATTAACAAATAAAACACAAATAAAAAAATACAAATAAAAACGACAAGAGTGATAACCCAACGAGAGCATGAAACTACCACATGGACGCCGACATGTGCGTGAGAAAAAGGCCTAATCACCAAAAGATGCACGAAGATATCTTTGTTCACTTTGTGATAATGTTACTGACGGGTGGCTAATGCACAATTCATTCTCTTTACGAATGTGATATGCTTCGATGATTTCTCTGATGCGCTGATTCCTATGACGATTAATGATTGTGCACTCCTCAAAGCAGGGCGTACACCCACACGCATTGCAATGCGCACCGATGTGCGACAACCTGTCAGACCGGCTGGCTCTCTCATGCTCTTTTAGGCGCACATTAATGCAGCGCCCCGTCTGCCCAATATACCTCATCCCACATGACAAGGGCAATTCATAAACGACCCCCATCCTGCAAGGAACAAACGCTGCCCTATGCTTGACTCCGCACACGCTGGAAGCCCCCTTTTTGTTCTCCAGTTTTTTTTCGACAGAAGCGCAGATGCCACCCATTTTGTTAGGCACCGAAAACAACACGTTGATGCCGTACCTTTTTGCCACACTTTTCAGACCATGTGACATGCGGTGCACATACAGCATGACTGCTGTCTTTCCTTCCCTCACCCGATCTCGCTTCTTGCCGCCATCCTTAAGCCACCTAATAATCTTTTCGCACGAACGTGTAAGTAAGTGCGCCGGGTATCCAGCAGCTTTCAGCCTGCCCACTTGCCGATCAAAGCTCTCTTGAGCAACCTCTGGGCATGACTTACACACCGCCGCCTTCAAACACGAAACCGCTATACCACTTTTTATGATCTTCGAGTGGGCTGACGTGTAGTCCAAGAGTGGTTTTACGGAGCGAGAAGCATACATCCAACACAGATGATCATCCTTCACCGTCAATTTCAAGTCTAGGAATTCCAACACACCCGCGCTTGGGTGAGGGAAGGAAAGACAGCAGTCATGCCGTATGTGCACCGCATGTCACATGGTCTGAAAAGTGTGGCAAAAAGGTACGGCATCGACGTGTTGTTTTCGGTGCCTAACAAAATGGGTGGCATCTGCGCTTCTGTCGAGAAAAAACTGGAGAACAAAAAAGGGGGCTTCCAGCGTGTGCGGAGTCAAGCATAGGGCAGCGTTTGTTCCCTGCAGGATGGGGGTCGTTTATGAATTGCCCTTGTCATGTGGGATGAGGTATATTGGGCAGACGGGGCGCTGCATTAATGTGCGCCTAAAAGAGCATGAGAGAGCCAGCCGGTCTGACAGGTTGTCGCACATCGGTGCGCATTGCAATGCGTGTGGGTGTACGCCCTGCTTTGAGGAGTGTACAATCATTCATCGTCATAGGAATCAGCGCATCAGAGAAATCATCGAAGCATATCACATTGGTAAAGAGAATGAATTGTACATTAGCCACCCGTCAGTAACATTATCACAAAGGGAACAAAGATATATTCGTGCATCTTTTGGTGATTAGGCCTTTTCTCACGCACATGTCGGCGTCCATCTGGTAGTTTCATGCTCTCGTTGGGTTATAACTCTTGTCGTTTTTATTTGTATTTTTTATTTGTGTTTTATTTGTTAATGATCACGTGCCTTTCCTGTACTTATACCTGTTCTTTCGAATAAACTTTTTTAGTTGCTAGTCAGCGCCCGTCCCGTTGTTTCTTCGTTTCTGATATCCTCGTCTTGCTGCGCTGTTTTAAAATGATATGGAGATATTCATGCTCAATATACATCTACTTTCGAAGTGAGATGCATATTTACGAGGTAATTAAAGTGGACGCGGCGCGATTCAGAAACTGGAGTTTGTTCAAGACGCTCGGCAATGGAATGCACATATTTGCGTTCATTCAAGAGAACTGTGTGAATTTTTGCACACTAAAGCGACAAAAGGGTCAAAATCGCTTTTAACGCTATCGCGTTAAAGAGCTCCTTTCGCAGAATTTCCGGCGTCAGCGTCGTTGGTTGTGAGCGAAAAATCATCATCTTGTCCGTGACCAACAAATCGAGAAAGATGCAAATAAAATAAATAATATAAATTTTCGGGTCCGAGTGAGGTTCGAACCCGGGCCGCCTGCGTGGCAAGCAGGTGTTCTACCACACAGCCATGCCTCTGCTTGGAAATACAGTAAAAATAACTTCCTCTGCTTGGAAATGCAGTCACTATAACTTTCATGCTTCGGAAACGCAAGCGTCCTTTATATAGACGTCGCAATATAACATGTAATATCCCAGCAATATTGCGGGGTACAAGCGTACATTGCCATCGGGCGTCAGAATATGTGACTATCATAACGATTTCGTAGTTTAAAGCCGGCCACCCATTACAAATGGCACACACCTTACTGCGCGTTTTCCTTCAACACCACGTTGCGGGTGCATAGCAAGTATGCACTAAGTGGTTGAAGTAGACACTCGGGACAGGATATCACTATCGCGTTCAACTCTTAAAGGCGAAGATTAAGGGTCCCCAAATTTTTGTCGATTATTTTGTTCGACGATTTGGTATTAAATGTTAAGTATTCAGGAAATTCTTGCGGTAGCTTGGGGCAGCTTCATATGCCTACTAAGTACAATGCAGCAACTGGTGGAAAGAAGAAACCCCAGAACCCAACCTAGGAAATTGCTGATACGTTTTAACAACGCAGGAGCTCTTGGTCACAGCAGAGCTCGGCAGTGGGGCGAAAGGAGATTCTTGTTTAGGGAAACGTGCAGAGGAGAGGGGGGATAGAGGAGAAATCGGTGGGGTATGGGAGTGGGAGCACAGCACAGGGAACATAACATATACATATATATATATATATATATATATATAAAGGAAAGAATTGTGAACGTAAGGGCTCGTTTGCTTTGTTAAACACAATATTAATGAGAACTAACAGACAAAGATGCCAAGGAAAGTATAGGGGAAGCGATTAGAAGTAATTGTAATGTAAATGTGAAGAAAGGAAAGTGGACGAAAAGATAACTTGCCCCCCGGCAGGATCCCAACCTGCGACCTTCGAATAACGCGTCCGATGCTCTACCACTGAGCTACGGTGGCAGTCATCCCCCCGTCCACTTTATATGGTATATATGTGTACTTAAAGGTGGGAGCGTCAGTCAGCGCCGCCTGTTGCCATTACGGCGAGTGTGGAACACTTTTTTCCTGTAGGCGTCACGTAGTACGTGATCTTATTACGAGCGGGCAGCTGACTAATAATCCCTCGCATACCACCTGTAGGCATCAAGTCTGCCAGAACGAGACCCTCGTTATGAATGAAGGAAAGAATTGTAAACTTAAGGGCTCGTTTGCTTTGTTAAACACTATACTTTCCTTGGCATCTTTGTCTGTTAGTTCTCATTAATACTGTGTTTAACGAAGCAAACGAGCCCTTAAGTTTACAATTCTTTCCTTCATTCATAACGAGGGTCTCGTTCTGGCAGACTTGATGCCTTCATGTGGTATGCGAGGGATTATTAGTCAGCTGCCTGTTCGTAATAAGATCAAGTACTACGTGACGCCTACAGGCAAAAAAGAGTGTTCGCCGTGATGGCAACAGGCGGCGCTGACTGACGCTCCCACCTTTAAGTACACATATATACCATATAAAGTGGACGGGGGGGATGACTGCCACCGTAGCTCAGTGGTAGAGCATCGGACGCGTTATTCGAAGGTCGCAGGTTCGGATCCTGCC
The DNA here is from genome assembly GCA_030522465.1 of Rhipicephalus appendiculatus. NCBI lineage: Eukaryota > Metazoa > Arthropoda > Arachnida > Ixodida > Ixodidae > Rhipicephalus > Rhipicephalus appendiculatus. Next base: position 22,470 of record JALIZH010015216.1, read on the forward strand.
GGGGGCATGTTATCTTTTCGCCCACTTTCCTTTCTTCACATTTACATTACAATTACTTCTAATAGCTTTCCCTATACTTTCCTTGGCATCTTTGTCTGTTAGTTCTCATTAATACTGTGTTTAACAAAGCAAACGAGCCCTTACGTTCACAATTCTTTCCTATATATATATATATATATATATGTGTGTGTGTGTGTGTGTGTGGCTATTTATTAGAGGAGAGGAAAAAGAAGGCGTTTGTTTGTCTCCCTTATCGGGGAAACTGCTAAGAGCCTTGCGGGAATGGGAAGAGGACTTAAAGGGGACAGAGAGAGAGGGGAGGAGAGGAGATAGGCGAGCAGAAGAGGAGGTCGTCCTGCCCTGGCAGTGGCAGGAGGCCGACGCATCCCGATTAAATATGGAGTTTCTCGGGTCCCGCAAACTCCAGGGAAGCCCGCAAGGATGGCAGTGGTGACCGCGCAAGGAAAAGAGTGTCCTCCACGGATGTCGCTGGAAGCCCGAAATGTTGATAGCGGCACACCAGTCTGCGTCGCTCGGCGGCTAACGCCGGGCAGGAGCACATGATGTGCTCTAGCGTTTTGGCATCGCCGCATCTGCTGCATGCAGCTGAGCAGCAGCGTCCCATGGAGTGCACTCGTGGCCGCGGGCCAGTCACTACCAGTCCGCGGTCGGAGGAGCAACTGCTCGTTCCCCCCGCTCCAGCCAGACTCTAGGAGGAGGTGGTGGTGGCTTGCCGCTGGTCACCCGCTTGTCCGGGTGGAGGTTCGGAAGCAGTGCCGCAGGCACTTCTGAGAGAAATCTGCTGCCGCCAATGCCGAGGTCACCGGGGTGTCGCCGTAGTGTGCTGTCCTGGCGACGGCATCTGCCTCCTTGTAATTCTGTTTCCATATATATCTGGTCTATAGAGCTGTGACCCTACCATCAATCGAGCCGCAGTTCCCGAAATATTGTGCAGCGGTTGGACACTGCGGACATGCTATTGAATTATTTACTCTCGTTGTGAATGTGATCATAAATAAATATAAGTTCGCCGTAATATCACTCTTCCCTAAAGTCAGTAAATTAAAAGCAACAAGCTGATGTAAGGTGCGTGCCCATTGACTAGAGGATGGTGTTACACAATTTTGGCCTAAATCGCTTAGATATGTACCAATCTTTTCCACAATTTATCCGAAATCAGTAAATTTAGTTATTTTAGGGTATATACGTATATCACATTACTCAGATACATGAGAACTGCACTGGTGGCCATGCAACGAAGCAATACACTTTGTAAATTTTTCGCTAATTTATGGAGAATAACATTTATGACAATTGCTTGAGCATGCTTTTGAAGTTGAACAAGAGCAGGAATTGTGAAATTGAAGCAGGCACATTGTAAAGGCTATTTAGCTACTGCGGGGGCTACGCAGGTACTGCAAAAAAAAAAACAGTCCTTCCTTCGCCGGGAAAATGGGGGCAAATGAGGCTCCGCGTGTGCATGCCTGACCTGTTACTTTTAAATGCGAAGCATTTCTTAGCGAACTTCGGCGAGTGTGAGCGTATCTATCTATCTATCTATCTATCTATCTATCTATCTATCTATCTATCTATCTATCTATCTATCTATCTATCTATCTATCTATCTATCTATCTAGCCGCCTACGACTTTGTGCTCTCCTGGCCGTATCGTTAATGGGATTTATACCAAATTTGGTATGGCATAACGTGACCGTATGACGAACATAAATGGCTGGTCATAACATGAAAATCATGACTAAATTGTCATGAAAAGTATGATTTACATGCCACGCTCATGGGGCGTTCGCGGCCGTTTCGTTAGCTTGATATACACCAAATTTGGGATTGAGTGACGTGACTGTATGACGAACATAAATGGCAGATGGTAATATGCAAATAAGGACGTGCATGTCATGAACAACATGATTTGATTTACATGCCACGCTCATGCCGAGCTCGCGGCCGTTTCGTTAGCTTGAGATACACCAAATTTGGTATTGAGTGACATGACTGTATGAGGAACATAAATGACAAGTGGCAATATGGAAATCATGACATGTCATGAGCGACATGACTTGCATGCCACGCTCATGGCGCACTCGCGGCCGTTTCGTTAGCTTGAGATACACCAAATTTGGTATTGAGTGACATGACTGTATGACGAACATAAATGACAAGTGGTAATATGGAAATCATGACTTGTCATGAGGGACATGACTTGCATGCCACGCTCATGGCGTGCTCGCGGCCGTTTCGTTAGCTTGAGATACACCAAATTTGGTATTGAGTGACATGACTGTATGAGAAACATAAATGACAAGTGGCAATATGGAAATCATGACATGTCATCAGCAACATGACTTGCCTGCCACGCTCATGGCGCGCTCGCGGCCATTTCGTTAGCTTGATATTCACCAAATTTGGGATTGAGTGACGTCACTGTATGACGAACATAAATGACAAGTGGCAATATGGAAATCATGACATGTCATGAGGCACATGACTTGCATGCCACGCTCATGGCGTGCTCGCGGCCGTTTCGTTAGCTTGAGATACACCGAATTTGGTATTGAGTGACATGACTGTATGAGGAACATAAATGACAAGTGGCAGTATGGAAATCATGACGTGTCATGAGTGACGTGACTTGCATGCCACGCTCATGGCGCGCTCGCGGCCATTTCGTTAGCTTGATATACACCAAATTTGGGATTGAGTGACGTCACTGTATGACGAACATAAATGACAAGTAGCAATATGGAAATCATGACATGTCATGAGGGACATGACTTGCATTCCCCGCTCATGGCGTGCTCGCGGCCGTTTCGTTAGCTTGATATACACCAAACTTGGTTTTGAGTCACGTGACTGTATGACGAACATAAATGACAAGTGGTAATATGGAAATCATGACTTGTCATGTGCGTCATGACTTGCATGCCACGCTCATGGCGTGCTCGCGGCCGTTTCGTTAGCTTGAGATACACCAAATTTGGTATTAAGTGACATGACTGTATCACGAACATAAGTGACAGGTCCTAACATGTAAAACATGACATGCAAATTATGTAAAGCATGATTTGCTCCTTCCTGGCTGCTTCGCATTACATCGATTCCCACAGTGCGTGGGATCTGCCGGCTTTTCTTTCTTTCTTTCTTTCTTTCTTTCTTTCTTTCTTTCTTTCTTTCTTTCTTTCTTTCTTTCTCTTGATCTTCGTTTGTTGATTTCCCTCTTTATTTATTTATTTTCTCTTTCTTTCATTCTTTCCTTCTTTCTTTTTTCTTGCTTTGTTGATTTCCTCCCTTCTTTCTTTTCTCTTGCTTTCTTTCGCTTTTGTTCTTATTATCATGAGCCCCTTTTCTACTCTGCAGAACCAAAACGGCTCTTATTTTTTATGGGCGCGCATTGAGGGCGTGCCTACGCAGTAGACACGGTACCAACTGACTACTGTTCCGGTGCCGTCACCGGAACGCCAGTTAATGCGTTTATATCGAAGTAACAATGAAATATAGCAGCGTGAGGTGAAAAGCCAGCATTATAAAACATGATATTCCCCGTATAAAAAAAAAGGCTGATCCCCTATAAGGCATCAATCAAAAAAAGCGTCATTTGATCGATGAACTGCACCTACAAATGGTGCATGTCACTGATGCACCTTCGAGGGCCTACATTTACTCATTCAATCTGACGCTGCCACCACCGAAATTTGATACATTGCTAGCTTCGGTTGAAAACATCAGCAACGGATGCAGCCTAGAGGCTACATCGTTGCCTCACCTTAAACAAACGATCTTGCGGGGAACGTGTTGGGTAAAGGCTAACGATGACAAGGTATCATTGTTTGGAGATGAGGTATCTGCAGAAATGTGGCACCAAGGAATTCCTCTCTATGTGCACCAGAGCATCAAACGACCATTTCGCTTATCCCTCTCGTTTAGGAAGCACTCATTCTGTGGAAACACGCTGGAATTACTGATTATTTCGGGAGCTGGAAATCGCAATACATCGTTTGCTTGCGATACATGCCTCATTAACTGATGCACCTTATGTAATAAGTCTACAAATGTTTTGCTCTACACTCGCTGAACTGGACGAGAACCCTGTAATATCATAGAAGAGTCCATTGTTGGACCTGTTGGTACATAGCTTGGAAAATCGATCAACCCAGCCTTGATAGACACCTACGCAAAAGAGAAGTGTGTGTGACTGTGAAAACTTTTCCTCTTTTGTACGGGTATTTCAAGGCTGGGCGATCATTTTTCAAGCTTTGTAATATCAGCAGAAGGGACAAGAACGTGCTTGCAGTCACGTGAAAATGATCTATTTATATTTATTTAGGATAAGGAAAATGCCGTTCATTTGGAATAATAACAACCAACAGCACGAATTTTTTCATGAAATTAATGAACATAGCTTACGGAACCAACTATAACTCTTATTTTATTCCTTATTAGACCATGTTACAACGCAATGCACGGCAGATATATCAACAACCAGTTTGTGGAAAAAATTGCTAAAGTTACTGTGGCCTTTCGTATATGGCTTGTTTTAAAAACATGAATTTTGCCGTGGCGGCTTTACATTTTACACTGATATGCAAAAGTTCGTTCCTGCATAATTGTGTCTTAATTAAATTCATGTAA
>JALIZH010015217.1:0-72500 GCA_030522465.1 Rhipicephalus appendiculatus
CAAAGTGGGCGTCGCTCGAGCGCGAATTCACAGTCGGGCGGAGAAATAAATCGTTGTACTGTTTTTGTTTTTTTGTTTCTTGTTTGTTGGCAACGGGAAACTTGTTGCGTCCGGAGTTTCGCGAGGCCGGAATAAATCGTTAGTCCCTGCAGGTTGACAGAACACGCTGAAAAGGTAAAGAATTCATCTAGCTACATTGTCAGCATCGTACTGTTATGGTGAAAATGACTGCATGTTCACTTCAAAGCTGAACCATCTATCTATCTATCTATCTATCTATCTATCTATCTATCTATCTATCTATCTATCTATCTATCTATCTATCTATCTATCTATCTATCTATCTATCTATCTATCTATCTATCTATCTATCTATCTATCTATCTATCTATCTATCTATCTATCTATCTATCTATCTATCTATCTATCTATCTATCTATCTATCTATCTATCTATCTATCTATCTATCTATCTATCTATCTATCTATCTATCTATCTATCTATCTATCTATCTATCTATCTATCTATCTATCTATCTATCTATCTATCTATCTATCTATCTATCTATCTATCTATCTATCTATCTATCTATCTATCTATCTATCTATCTATCTATCTATCTATCTATCTATCTATCTATCTATCTATCTATCTATCTATCTATCTATCTATCTATCTATCTATCTATCTATCTATCTATCTATCTATCTATCTATCTATCTATCTATCTATCTATCTATCTATCTATCCTGCATTTCGTCCAAGCTTCCTGCATTATGAAGTGCAGTGAGTCACACTGGCCTGCCGGTTCCACAGCTGTCTCTGACATGACATGTGAAGCCATCAACTGCGGTTTTACAGCGCTGTTGCAGGTTCACATCTACAACGTAGGTATAACAGAGATGTCAATGAATATATCTTTGTTTGTGGTCACTGTGCTTTCCAATACAAGAAAAGCGAATAATATTGAACAGGTCACTATGCACCGCAATGGCGCCTTCCACGGATGACGCACGGTACAGGTCAGTACAGAACACCTCGAACACAATTGTGTTCATCGTTGATACAGTAGAAGCTGCTTCAGAAAAAGACGTCAGAAGTTACGTATACACGTAAAACGCGAGGGCCTGTACGTATTCTTGGCGCATGTCGATATGCACGCGCCATGCGTGGAAAAAGAAACAAAAAGAGGTATGCAAATATTCAACCGCACGTTCGTGACAGACGGTTATTGGTCATCGCAGTGTTGAGAAACGCAGCTTACGAAACTGTGGGCAAGATTATAAAGTAGAGCCATGGACGGGGGTAAGTCCTGGGCCACACGTGACGAACGCGGCCGAGCGTAGATGGCGTGCGTCATCGCGCCGAGTCCGTATCTAAATATGACGCCTTTTTACCCAACGACCGAGTGAAAGAGCGTAAACAGCGAGAAAGTCAAGAAACACACCGCCTTGTCCCTGGCGCACGGCAAGCAGTTTCGCCAAAAGTGGCCCCTTGTCTGCTTATGCCGTACGTGTCATTTTTACGTGCCCGGCGGCCAGCAGAATCGATTGGATCGCAGCAGCTGTTTTTCTTGGCATGTCCGCGGGGCCATTCCGCAAGCAGCACGATATGGTTATCCGACACAACGTGACCGCACAGCAGCCGAACGCACTCGCTGAGTTCCGTTCTTCCTGTAGCACCCGTGCGAGAATTTGCACAAACGAAGGAAGGCGATAACTACGTTTGCTATAGGTCCCGAAAATGTGTGGTTTGTGTTATCGAATCATAGGTTCGTAAATAAGTGTACCGTCTCAAGGAAGTAACGGAGTTTCATACTGCGTGTGTAACGGAGGAAACAAGAAAAAAAAATTAGGAGAAACCCCTGATGGCAAAAACTGTGTTAGATGACTGTCTGTGCAGTCAATCGCGCGACCTTGTTCATCTAGATCAGTGGCGTAGCCAGGGGGTGGCACACCGGGCACGTGCCCCCCCCCCCCCCGAAATTTTTTTTCGCCATGGCATACATAGCGAAAAATGGCCACTTCAAGGAGGTGCCCTCCCCGAAATCAAGGAGGTGCCCCCCCCCCCCCCCGAAAAAAATGTCTGGCTACGCTTCTGATCTAGATAAAAACTGCTCTCTCTTCTCTACTACGTCATTTCAGTGGTTAACTAATCATCAGTTTTTTTCTCGCTAATTTCCACATTTTACACGTAAGCCCGCTCTGATTAGCGAAAAACTGCAATAGCAGTGTCAGCATGTCAATCCGCAATGTGTCTTTGTCAATAAGACTGCTGGATTTTCAGCTGTGGCTAAAATCCTGCGTATTCACGCACAAATACATGCGTCTAGAAGTTCGGACCTTAAGAGTCGACACCCGGTCCGTGTGCAGAGCTTCGACCGCACCCTAGCAACAGCCCAGCTGCACCGTGAGCGTTTTTGAAAAGCAACCTGACGTTATGCTTGGCTACCATAGATCCGCATATCCAGATACTAGCAGGTGCGATAAGCGTTGACGTCGCCGACGTGCTGGTATAAGTAATGTGGCCATGCAAAAGCTAACACAATGTAACTCCCATCTACAGGACGTGTTCCATGATGATCGTCGTGCACCGCGATGGAATAAGTACAACGGGCAACGCAAAACCAAGAACAAGTTCGCTACGGCGTTCGTTTTTGGCGTTGCCCGTGTCGCTCAGCTCAGATGAGGTAAAAATAAGCATGGCTCAAACTGTTCGGTGCTTCAACACCATAATAATGGTCAGAATTGTTGGGGATCTACGTCCCAAAACCCCGATATGATTATGAGAGTCGATGCCGTAGTAGGGGGGTTCCGAAATTTCGACGACCTGTGGTTCTTGATCGTGCACCTAAACCTAAGCACACGGGCTTCTAGCATTTCGCCTTCACCGAAATGCGGCCGCTGCGGTCGGGTTTCGATCCCGCGACCTTCGGGGCAGCAATAGAGCGCCATAACCACTCCACTAACGCCGTGGGTTCGTTAACTGGAGAGTGTGTGCATGCACAGAGAACTCGGGTGAAAGGAGATAGTCGGCAATGAGTGGAAAATGAAGGTGGTCAATCAGATAAGCGGCATGTTTGCAATACCTTATCTGGTGTTAAATGAAAGAGATAACTAAAGGAAAAGAAGAAAGAATGAATAAGCACTTCAAACACAAAAGAAGGTCGCGAAAAAAAGCGATATGACAACCACAAGGCTGCGCGTCTTAAGCATGATGGGTATTTCGCTATGTTCCTTCCCGCGAAGCTCATTACTGATGACACTCACTCGCGACAATGGCGCAGCGAGAGTCAGCCAGTGGCCTTTTTTTCGGATGGCACTGGCTGGCGCTGCTGCACACTTTTCTATAAGCAAGGAAATACACGTTAAAGCAGCATTTACTCATCCAGATTCTATATGAAGCCGCGTTAAGAGATATAAGGAGAGAGAAAATGACAACCCTGAGATAGCAACCTTCGAAAAAGGGTCATAGTGAAATGTTTATTGAACATGAAAACCGTAATCAACCTTATACAGAAGGCAGCTGTCGTACTAAGTCTAACGTAATCTCAACGTTTATCATGGCAAGTAATTTCTTAGGTAGCCACTTACAAAGCTTTGCAAAAAAAAAAAAAAAAAAAAAAAAAAAAAAAAAAAAAAAAAAAAAAAACCACAAGCACTCTGACGGAAATTTTATTTAGAAGCCCGAACCCGAAAAAAAAAAAAACGACACCAGCATTATTTGTAGCGAAGAAAACGATCGACAGGTAAGTGACGCGTACATTTTCTCAACCTGCATCGCTCATGGTTAAATGTTGCCTAACCTTTCACTGCACGCAAAATCTGGGCAGTTCTGCGATGAAGCCTCCATTCTGGAACAATAATCAATCATACAACTTACATGCACACGACCGCAAACACCCACCTAGAAATAAAACGTGCCGAGTTATTCGGCAACCATCTTTTTTTCTGTGAGCTCTAGGTAGGTCAGTAGGGAAAGTTGGTCAGTAAAATATAATAAACATCCCGTCACATCGATCATGTTTGGTTTCTTCAATTTCTTCAAGGTCCATGCGTTCCCTTATAAGCGATGACAGTTGACTCAGTTTTTTTTAAAGGGAACACGGGGCTTTCACTGATGGTCCGTTCCTTTTGAAAGGTCCTTGCCTTTTTCCATAATGTAAGGAAGCCTCCACAGACGTGGAAAATCTTGTCATCCACAGACGTGGGGGTTTTTCGAGGGTGAACGAAATCAATATTTATGAGCGTGCTTTTGTAACACGGATGAAGATTTGATCGATGAAGACTAATGGGACCTCGTGGAATTCCTGGACAAAATATTGCGTGTGCCCGCGGTATAGCGTGCCGAGAAGATATAGCGTGCCTTCTTCACCGCCGTGCGATGAAAATGAAATTATTAATGGCGCAATACTGCCTCGCTAACGAAGTCAAGATTTCTCTCTGCGGCTCGTGGCTTACTTTTCTTCGAGGTGGAACAACGTTAAAGAGTAACGGCCGAGACGGTTATTGGCAAACACTGCGGCCCTTTCCTTCACCGGAGACGCTTGAGGTTGAGACAAAAAAAAACAAAAAAAAAAACTGCGCAAAGCGTTCGAGGCATATTAACAATGTAGTACTCCATATATATAAAAAAATAATGTTAAGCACCTCACTGCTATGCCGTTCTTGAGTTTGCTTTTTATCCGTTGATTAGTGGCCACGCATACTAGGAAACCGCTAAAGACATAGTAAAGCAAACAATATGTCTTACCGTAATTGTAAGTAGTAGCACCACGTACGTTACGACGAATCTTTTATCAATGCGAAGGCTCTCTTCTGCTTTTTGAGGACGACGGGCTTGTGTGAACGCCTCTGATTTGCGGTGCAGCTCCACACGCTGCAGTGAATTCACTGCCTCTCTCTGTTTTCCTTCTCTTCCCTCCTCTCTCTTTCTCATCTTTCTATTCCCCTTCCCTAATTCCCCAGTGAAGGGTAGCCAACCGGAAGTCCTTCTGGTTAACCTCCCTGCTTTCTTCTTTCTGTTTGGTTCCTTTATCAATGAATGCCTGCGTTATTGTGTGATTCTCATTCATGAGTTCTGCTGCGGTGGTCTGGATGTAATCGCGCTTGACCCGAAGGTCGCGGGATCAAATGCCGGCCTCAGCGGCCGCATTTCGCTTGCAGCGAGATGCTAGATGCCCATGTGCTTAGATTAGCTGTATGTTAAAGAGCACGAGGTCGTCAAAATTTCCGGAGCCCTTCACTACGGCGTCTCTCATAATCATATATTGGTTTTGGGACGTCAAATCCAAGCCAATATTAATTATTGTTATGAGCTCTGCGGGTGCGAGCAAGATGAAGGAAGGTTGATGAAAAGACTCGCCAACCTGTAGTAGCATCCTCACAACATACGATGCCCTATGCTGCACTGCTACGCTATAAGAATCATGCGGATATATTGCTGGTTTTCGAAGTATTTCCGCACACCTGTGGACACGTTACGCTAACGTGTGTACGTGTAGATGAAACTCGCGTGTATTGGTATCCAAACAGCACTTGGTAGACGTTACACGAGACACCTGACAACAGGGCTGAACAAGGTTGATTTCAAAACGTGACCTTGAGAAGTACAACTATACGTGTAGCACTTAGATGTAACCTCTGAGATCGTCCCTGCGCTGAAGCGAAATCTCGATGGCCATTATTCGAACAGCTGAATGCAGCTAATTTTCTTTTGACTGCGAAGCTTTTACATGTGGGGAAGTTTCACGAGTTTCGTTTATAGTTTTTCGGTACTGTCGGGGTGAATGAGAAGCTCACCTCTCAGCGTGCATGTGCCCGTTTTAAATGCGGAGGACTTTAGGGGCCCTGAAGCCTTGAAGCACGATTCTTACTTAGGCTCCCAAAGTTTACGTTGATTCTAATGCTTGGAAACTGACACTAATGCCCTAACTACCAAAACCATAATATCCTGGCTGCCAGCCAATGCTCGCTCGTATGCATTGACGCCAGCAACGTCCCCGCTTCGCATATATCTCGAAGCACATGACAGATACTCCAAATTCGCGAATCAATTTTGCGCAACTTGACCCCAGTGGTGTCGAAAACCAGGAAGGGATGAAAAAGGAGTCGCACCACTGTACTGTCCTGCTGAGATTTAGCGACAAAAAAAGGCAGAAAAGTCAGAAAGCCGAGTCATTCTTTAGGTGTCGCCCGAAAAACAGCAGCGGGTCAGAAACCGGCAGCGTCTGCAAACATCGATATGCTGCCAGGCCCTGCGAACAGTAAAACCTCATCCCCCCACCCCTATCACATTTTCTTTTCTCTCCCTCGTCCTCTTTGCGTACCCGATACCGACTTTTGCTCGGTTCTCTCCTGGACGTGAAAGAAACACCGGAAAGCAGGAGAAACCGGAAAGAGGGAGCTCAAGCCCCGCGTCCAGACCACGAGATTTTTCTTGCGAAAGTACGCCCCCCTCCTGTGACTCATGGCATCCCGTTGGGCTTCTCCTGATACGCGTTAAGGGGGCCAAGCCCGCCAGCATAGTCGCCTGTGCCCCACAGTATCGCTTGAACCCCAAGGAGCGAGCATATTGGCCTGGGTCGCCGAATTTTTAAAGGCACTTCCGGTGGTGGTGCATCGCTTTCACTCGTTTTTTTGACTTGTTTTTAGAAGATCGGCTCTCGCTCGACTCGGCAGCTCCGTACGTCCACTGCTGAGAAAGTTCTTCATCCCGCCCCCTTTCGTGCGTGACTTGTTTTTTGTTTCCCGCATGAATGATGTCGTGGAGAAGATTTCAAGTGATCTTTGCTCTCGCGAATTTGTCGCCGAGAATGTTTAAGCACATCATTAGTGGTGAGTGTGTGGGGCCAAGATTCTTTGTCGACAATGATACACTCAGCCCGTAAAGAGCTAAGTATGTCCCACAATAAATTAAGATGCGTGTACTCTCTATATCTCTTTTAGGAGTAAGTACGAAATTTCCTGATTGTAAACTCTTGTAGTGCTTTTTTTTTGTGTTTCACGATAGACTCAATGGGCACTACATGTTTATTTAAATGACTGATTCTTCGAATAGTGACAGATGTCACCTCGTGAAGCTTCCCTCACTCTTTATCCTGCATAACACTGGCATCTGGACATAGCCAGATGCCAAAACAGCATGACATGTTGGAAACGCGATGGCAGGTCCACTTGGTAAGTTCACAGAATGCGTTCCTCAGATGATGGCGCGAAGGAGAAATTGACACAAGATGTAAAAGCCACCATAACTGGTATTCTCTCTGACGATTCTGCCCCACCCGTGTCAGACTAGGGAGACGAGAGCAGACAAACGGGTGGGTTAGAAGTCCCTTGTGCCGTCAGAGAAGTGCTTCACGTCTTTTAAAGAACGAAGCGGTGGTTGAAGAGACGGTACATGGCTGGGGTTGTCAAGTGAAGACGGAGAGCGAACCTTTTAAGTTGGCTTTAGTGGTGATGGGCCTGTCGCTTTGCACCTTCAGAATCAAATCGGCATATTCTCAGAGATAAGCCTAATAGTTTCCCAAGGTCAGAGTAAATGCTAATATATATATATATATATATATATATATATATATATATATATATATATATATATATATATATATATATATATATATATATATATATATATATATATATATATATATATATATATATATATATATATATATATATATATATATATATATATATATATATATATATATATTGTAATGAAGAGAAGCACGGCAGCTGTGGGGCACGGGCAGGGGGAGAGGAAGGACGAAGTGGGACAGAATAGAACAGCCTGCCCGACGAGCGGGTGTTGTCTCTGTCTCGCTCATTACAATATATATATATATATATATATATATATATATATATATATATATATATATATATATATATATATATATATATATATATATATATATATATATATATATATATATATATATATATATATATATATATATATATATATATATATATTTACGTATGTATGTGTGTCTTCGATTGAGTGTTTCAGTAAACATGGCGAACACAAATATTTCACACGAATTCTTTGGCGCACTTACATAAGGATATAGCGGAGAAAAATGATGAGGAGAATGCCTTCAGTGGTAACTCGTACGTCGGATGACGGCTTTAGGTAAATCAAATGTTGAAGGAAGACAGCCAGTGGAGTCAGATAAAGACCGCATCGAACAAACGGGGATTCCAAGTCACAGTTAAGAACATAGAGCTAAGAAGACACGCCGTAGCCGGTAGAGAAAAAGACGAATCACTCTAGTCGCAAATGCAGCCACGGGGTCTGACCAGCGTGGAACGCTTCCCGGGCAAGCAAAACGTTCAGAATGGACTGAAGGGGGCAGGCCGGAGTGCCGGCAGTGGCCTAAACGTGCGGAACTAAAGGATTGCCCGGCACGGGAGCCGCACCGCGGGATGACGTCATCACGGGGCAACGACGAGGAGGCTGATCGCCGAGCAACGGAGTCGTCTCGAGGAAAGTCTCTCCAGCAACCCGCGTCACGTTCGAGTTTCCGAGCAATTTGTCACGCGTTGCGCGCAGCGACCACACCACCCGTGCCACGACCGCGACTGTCCCCGGAAAGGCGCAAGCGTTCAACTCCTATATAGACCCGCTAGGCTTTGCGGCATTGCAGAAAAGCCAACATCCCCACTAAGATTTCTTTTCTGTCGTTTTTCTTCCCGACTATATGGCGCAAGCTGGGCCCCTCTGTTCGGCGTCAGCAGCAAGAACCGAAACGGCGAAGAGTGCGTCGCAGCCACGGAGAAGTCAGGTAAGAAAAATAAATACGAGGAAAGAAATGCGCAAGCTTCGAGGTTCATTTAGCTACTCGAAACGCCCGGGCTTTTTCCAATAAAGCACACAGCCTTCCTATGCAATAGTCGCTGCGCGAGCAATACGTTGGAGCCGTTAAGAGAGACAGAGAGAGAAAAGGGAGAGAAAGAGACTGCTGCGCCGAGGTAGCGGGACCGAGCTGCGTTTCTAGCGCTTGGCTACGGGCTCGAATGCAGCCTGCTCGGAACAATTAGGCGACTTTAATTACCGTGCAAGCCGGCTGGTTCCACAAATGGGGCTCGTTGCTTCGGCTGAGTTGGGTGGATATAGAAATGAGCTTGTTCCTAGGCATGCAGAGTAACGTAGTTGCTGCACGTCATTGTTTTTGTTGTTTTATATTTCGACGCTAAGTTGCTAAGACCTCATTTATTCTCGTACACGTGTGTTCATAAGAGAGGTCCATATATAGTAGATTCACTTCTCGAGCTCCTCCTAGCTTTTTCTCCTCCAGGTGCGACGTGCACGCTGAATCGGGAATATCGCGTTTTCTCTTAGACGCTGCCAGCATTGTGGCTTTATGACTCGCAACCACTGCAGCTCGTGGTATATTAGCTACAGCCGCTTCCTGCTGAGATACATATTTGCTAAATTATCGATGCGGTTCGACGTACCAAAGCAAAACAAGCGCCAAGGGAGATGCAATAATGGAGACCTTTTGGTTATTTTTAGCGCCACGAGCACACTTCGCTATCTTCCAGACAACCCTTTCAAGCGCCGGTGCGAGTTGCACGAAAACCCTGATAAAAATAATAAAAATATATAAGAGGGATGTAATCGCTTAAGATAAATGTTGTATATGATAACGTTGACCTAAAGTATGTAATAAATTAAAATTGGCGTCATATAATTAGTAGAAATTAGTATAAATGCTTAGGCAATGTCCGAAAACCCTCATAAAAATTTTAAAAAATGTATGAGGGATGTAGTCATTTTAACTAAAGGCTGTATATGTTAAAGTGGGCGTTAAAATATACATTAAATTATAAATGGTATCATATAATTAGTAGGAATTAGTATAAACCTTTCGGCAAACTGGCATGAAATTAAATGTTGTGTTTGAGGTGAAAAGTTATATTTTAAAGCGAAAGCGCCTTAAATGCCTCAACAAACAGGAAAAGTGACCGTCCGTGGCGGCGTCAACACGAACGATGCATGAGCTCACGCGATCAGAAATATCGGCCTTGATGACGCCATCATGAGGTCACACACTACCAATGTTAGTGACGTCGCTATGACGTCATGACTTCATCACACGAAATTATCGCATGGCCAATTGTGCCCCGATCCCGGAGGCTGTGCAACACCAGGCCTGGTGCAGAAAGCTTGCTCTGTTTCCGATCCTGGAGGCAGTGGGAAACCGCGTTAGCTTTCGGGGGGAGGGGGGCAAGGGTCAATAGATTAACTGAAAAGAAAAAGAAGATGGCTCACAGATAGGTCACAAGTTTACCAACGCAGTCAGTGTGAGCGCCATTATCAGACCCCTCCGTCTTGCACTAGGGTGACTGCATTTTACCCCCCCCCCAGGTAAGGAGGCGTTGTACCCCTCCAGATGGCAGTTGCCAGCTTGCTCTCTCCCTCTTTTCTCTGTGTCCTAGTGTATCTGCGTATGCAAATCAAATAATATTAATTTATTGGACATCTAAATTTTGAGTCCCAAGCACTTGTACATTACATTCGCGTCGCCCGGCGAACTCCACTAACATCGTTTTCGACCTGAGCCCGCGCTTAGAGGCGGAACACCGCTGCCGCTAATAAATTCTGGTGGTTACTGAGATATGTGTATACCTGACATAATTCTCTCATGGAAAGCAAGCAAGCAAATAATGTTGAAGTTCACTTCTCCTTACTAGAATTAGCCCTTACTCTTAATTATTCTGAATTTGATTCGACCTAGTACATACAACGTTTTAGCATTAGTATGGGAATCTCTTTTGCACCAACGTAGGTCAACGTCTTCATGTAGGCGTACGTTGGTGCAAAATTGATCTTACAGGGTATACTAGCATGGATACCTCCCTCTCTTTCTTCAAGCCTAACGCTAACAAATAAACGAAGAAAAAGTTGCTCGGTTTAATAAAATCAATGCCTCGTCCTTTTCAGCGGCGCAGAAATAAAGACGAAAGCACTGCCTCGGCGCGCGGTGCCAGCGAAAGAACGGGACCTGTTTCCTGACAAGACCGCAACGGAAGATCTCGGCAGGCGCACCGCCAGGGCTTTTCTTTGGGCTGGGCGTGCCCGCGTCCACGCCGGTGCCAGCTCTCGGCGAGCCGGCAGCCAGAGATGATGGAGCGTTCGCAATTCCTAATGCGGGCTAATCGATCTTGCGAGCGCCGAGGCCTCGCCTTCGCGGGCCAGCCTTCCCAAGTGACGTCTTTCTCCTTCGGCCGCTCTGCTCCACGGCGAAAGATGCGGGGGGAGTGAAAGGGGAGTCCTGGTGGAGGAAGGAAGGGTGTATCTTTCTTGCCCCGGGGCTCACACACTTCAACCAACGCGTGCCGCGTATCCATCATAACGCGCGCGCTCTGGGATCCTGCGCAAACAAAGTCCGCCGTCACTCTTGCCTTTCTTTTTTTATTTTTCGACGAACCTCGTCACTCAGCTTACTCTGACCTAGAAACGTTGTGTCACCGTTACAGTAAACGCAGACTAAGCTGGTCGACCCGAGCACCGCAAGACTGACAAGAGCAAGCTAAATGATAGAGTAAAGCAAATGGAAAAGATTCAACGTTTCGGGAGCGACACAGTGTCCTTGCAAGCTCCACAGGCTTCGTTTTTCTGCCCGTACATGTTTTCTATATGGGTGCCACAGAGAGACGGACTCGTGTAGGTCACTGTCGCGTCCACCGTTACGTCTGCGTGACCGCCACTTTCGGGGTGCACTCGGCAACGCATGGAAATATAAGCTATGTTTTATGTTCCGCTGAGAAATTCCGTGCATTATATAGAAGTTCCGGTATTGCAGATATGTGCTCCGTGAAGAATAAAAAAAGCACTTAGGAAAAGTTTCGTATTACTCGCTGGCACACAAACCCGAGTAAATTTAGGCCTCACATGGTGAATGCACTGGGTCCCTTTTATAAGCTATGCTTGGATCAATGCACACAGCTACATTAGCTGCCGCGCTAGTCTAAAGTACAGCCTACGCTAACTGCACCACATATTTAATGCAAATACAGAAGAGTGCGTAGAAAGCTAATGGTAATGTTGCATTGGTTGTTGAACTTAAGGAAAGCGTATCATGTAGTCTTACCGGTAAATCAATCAATCAATCAATCAATCAATCAATCAATCAATCAATCAATCAATCAATCAATCAATCAATCAATCAATCAATCAATCAATCAATCAATCAATGAAGCAATCAATCAAGCAATCAATTAAGCAATCAATCAAATATTCTCGCATAATGCAGCTTCATTATGTGCGTGTGATAATAAAACTTCTGGGGGTTTACGTGGCAAAACTCCGATATGATTATTAGGCATACCGTAGTGGAGGACTCTTGAAATTTCGACGACCTGGGTTTCTCTAACGTGCTCCTAAACATAAGTACACGGGCCTCGAGAATTTCACCTACATCGATTGAAACAGCGCCTGCTAAGGGGAGCTTTAAGGTTCACTGCGAGTAAAAAATGACACAATACTTTTTTAAAGTAACATAACACGATCTTGGTATGTGTCAGAAATATCAGCCCGTAGCTTCGATGAAGTTCAGTAGGTTCCGCAAAGGCACCTGGGGCACCAGTTTACGACGTTCCAGAAATCTCTTAGGCACGTATCTCTTGAACTTGTTCTTCGGGACGGCCACAAAAAGTAATAGTGGGAAACCTCATGCCACGAACGGCGTAAAAACTCCAGTTTCGCTACACAACTGCGACCCCTTCCAACTGCATACAAATGAGAACACATTGCGAGGCGGCACGTATTTATGCGGACGCCGCTCCAGAGGAAACAATATATTCCTCAGATTATCGCTTCACCGCCAAGGCTCTCGCAGTCTAGATTTTCGTGCCCCCAAAAATATGTTGTTACCGACGCAACCGAGCATAGCGCCGCCGGCGCCGTCCACTTTGTGGCGTCTTGTTTACATTCTACAAACTTCCGGCCATGGTAGAGAAAAAAAACAGCAAATCTTTATTCCTGTAGCGCATCCAGCGGAGGTAACTCAATGAAATGGGAATCCAGACGCATTCGAGGCGATAAATTGTCTCCTCCTTGAATTCGGCAGCTGCAGCACCATTCATTACAAGAGCAAGCGACGCGAACCTTGCAGAGCGGGTGAAGCTGCCACCGCAAACGAGAAAACAAGGTTTGCTTCCCTTTTTCCCGCAGACGCGCTCCACTCTTTCCCCATTGCTGTCAATTGAATCTTCCCGGAGCAGTCGAGCAGGACAGGGAGATGCCCTCCGCGGCGGCAACGTCGTGGTTGTAAAAAAAGCCGGCGGTGCTGCAAATGCCAGTTTACGCCACCACCTCCGCCACGGTTCGTGGTGGAAATCTACGAGCCGACATAAAAACACCAGCGGCGACATGAACGGCCGATGAACAGCGGCGCCACGGCGCGGTCAAAAGCGAGGCGTACGAAGACGAGGCGTACGCGAAACAAACCCCTGCTGTTTCCCGAATCCGGAGCACATAAAAGGACGTCGCAGCGAGTGCTGAGAGCGTCGCTTCCTTTCTCTTTCTCGGCTCGCAACGTATGCGAGTTGCTCGGAACGTTGCCACGGCGGGGAGGGAAAACCTGCTCGTAAAACAGCGCTTGCACAAAAACAAGAACCAAAAATAAGGCAAGAAAGTTCGGCCGACGCCTCTTCCTCCCGCCATAAGAGCTGTCTTCGACATCGACGACGGGTCAAATCTGCTCGCGTGCCGCGAACGACGGGTGAGGAGTGACTGGAGCTTATGGCTCCCCACCAGAGGTGCTTGTGTCTCCCCCGACGAACGACATCGCTGCAAAACACGGGCACCTGCCGCGTATAGAGGGCGGAATAAGACCATTTGCAGCTATGCGAAACCCCTTTCATCCTCACCTCCATGAACTACTTCTCCAGTCCCGTTCTTGGTTGGGAATTGGTCGGAGGGGAGGACGTCTTTTGAAAACTCGTAAATCAAACGGGGGGAGCTACCGATAGCGTTGAAATGCTTCTGCTTTCTCTTGCCGTATATACGCTGCATCTCCGTATGTGTGATACCGCTGAGCCTTTAAAATTAGGGTCGCGTGCGATATAAGAGCGGACTTGCTTGCTTCCTGCTTGAACGAAAGAGGTTATCGTGGGCAATTACAATTTTCTGGGTGCCTGGCACAGTCTAGAATACCATGTAATATTTATTCATTCAACAGTGTTCCACTCATTATTATTTCCACTTTGAGAGCTCTTCTTCGCGCTAAAAAAATATGGAAAAAAAAACAAACCACGGAGGTAAAGAAGACACGGAAAAACGGGCAGTTTTAACATTTGATTTTATTGATTGGCTCGTTTGTCACATGCGCACGCGATGAAGAGCAGCAAATATAGAACAGACATCTCTCGCATTAACAAAGCAGTTTTTTCAATAAGTAAGAAGAATATTTAGGCGTGAACACAAATAACTGCTACAACAAAATTCGCCTCCTCCAACCTTTATCTTGGTAGAAATGAAATCTCACAGTGGAGGAGTTGGTGATAAAGCTTTAGAAGACGTGTAAAGGGCGTACGTCAACGGGGTGCCTTTCTGTGATCTGTTTGTTCAACTTCCTAGCTCTGCTGATGTTGAAATAATTCACCTGTCCCGTTTT
Organism: Rhipicephalus appendiculatus; assembly: GCA_030522465.1. Lineage (NCBI taxonomy): Eukaryota > Metazoa > Arthropoda > Arachnida > Ixodida > Ixodidae > Rhipicephalus > Rhipicephalus appendiculatus. The sequence continues at coordinate 14,627 of JALIZH010015217.1, forward strand.
TCCCAACAGACCCAGTCCTCCATGTCTATTCCCCGTAACTGCCTCGTATATACACTACATATTTGTGTGAAGCTCAGTGCGCCACGGTGGATCAGTGGCTACGGTGCTCCGCTGCTGACCCGAAGGTCGCGGATTCGATCCCGGCCGCGGCGTTCGCATTTCGATGGAGGCAAAATGGTAGAGGACCTCGTACCGTGCGATGTCAGTGCACGTTAGAGAACACCAGATGGTCAAAATTTCCGGAGCCCTCCCCTACGGCGTCTCTCATAATCATATCTTGGTTTTGGGACGTAAAATCCCAGATATTATTAAATTATTGTGTGAAGCTGTTGCATTGTGTTAAGCTTGAAGTTAACGATTAGGGTTATATAAAGCTAGCCCTTAGTAAATTAGGTGAAACCAACATTACTTTGATGACAGCAACCATAATTATGTTGCTTCGGCAAATTCTTTCATTTTTAGCAAGTGCAATGCAGAGGGTTCTTTTTTTTTTTTTTTTTTTTTTTTTTTTTTTTGTCTGAGACGTCTACACAAAAGTATCAGCTTTCCTGTAGTTTCTGCGGCGTATGAAAGACATCTCCTGAAGCCATGGAAAGATAAGCGAACGTTCATACTTTCATTCTCTCCAATTTCTCACGCCTTCTTCAGTTTTGGTGCTGAAATAAAGGGTAATAAAGGTTCTGTGACATTTCCCACAGCTTGCTCTATATATCTGGTCTTATACATCCTCATGTATACTTTTCTATGTACTTACATATCTCCTTTACATGTTTATAAATACCGGTTACCATAGGTCGGCGAACTCACTCATGAGTCGACTCACTCGGACTCACTCAGACTCAGATTGAGCCGTGAGTCTGAGTGTGAGTGAGTCCGGGTGAGTAATATTTTAGTGAGTTTGAGTCCGAGTGAGTCCGACTGAAGAAAATTTTCGTGAGTGTGAGTCAGAGTGAGCCCAGCTCAGGAAAATTCGGGGCGCGTGAGTCCGAGTGAGTCCAAAGCGCAAGATATATTTCTTGAGTGAGTCTAGTGGGTTCCACTTTTTTTGCCGGACCTATGGTCCTATCTACTCATCTTCAGCATTACTATCAGCCTTAACTGGATTCACGTTTATGCCTACATCTCCTCACGCGTATTACAAAGCAGTATCGTTCATACACCATTTCAGTATTTATTGAACAGAGGCGTGAATTACATGGAGAGGTCTGTGCCTTGACCCCCCCCCCCCCCCTCCCCGTGCCAACTCTGCCAGGGAAGTTCTTGCTAAATGTATCTTTTGTTGTCATATCTCTCAAGTTTAATGTCCTTACTGGTTTGCAACCACTCATAACTCGTATTCGAAGGTACTATATCAAAAGGCATCAAGAATAGCAACGATTACGTGAGATATTGGTGTTAAAGAGCATTGACACCATGGTCGAAAAAGCTAATTCTAGGCTAGCGGACTCATGAGTAGACTCACTCGGACTCACTCAGACTCAGATTGAGCCGTGAGTCTGAGTTTGAGTGAGTACAGATGAGTAATAGTTTGGTGATTTTGAGTCCGAGTGAGTCCGGTTGAAGAACATTTTTGAGAGTGTGAGTCCGAGTGAGTCCGGCTCTGGCAAATTTTGGTGAGTCTGAGTCCGAGTGAGCCCTAAGCGGAAAATATATTTAATGAGTGAGTCTGAGTGAGCTCCACCATTTTTGCCGACCTATGCCGGTTACTCATGTAGCAAGCGCGTGTACACTTTTCTTAATTGTGAAGTTTTCTTCCTGAACCAGTGCGTAACTTAAGGATTATTCTTGATCCGAATGCATTACTGCGACGAGGTATAGGAAGCTACAACACTTATTCCAGTAAGCACATCTGAATGGTCGCACAGCAAGATTGCGGCAATAATTTGCGCGTATACGTTCGCGTCGAACGTAATCCACGCAGTTAGCACACAAGTCTCGTGAACGAGAAAAGTTTGCTGCAGTTTTTGCCTTGGAGCCAAGCGTAAGGATCATGATCGACGTGTTTTTTGTAAGCGTAGTAGTTGTGTGCCCATTTTGGGGCTTACCAGGCACGTTGACTACACTGGAATTTAAACAGTAACTTTTCAGTCTGCCGTAACGTCAAAACTCACGTCAGAGCCCAGACGTCAGTATTATCACAACGAAGTGCACTTTACGGTGTGATGATGCGATTATCACACGCAACTTTTGTTAATGTATTCCTCCGGGGTCGAGCAATGGTTGACTACAGCTTGCTTAATCATAGGAATACAAATTAATGCTCATTAGACTGCTGAAAAGCGGGTCCAATGCTGGAACCACAACTGACGTTAACCCGACATGACGCATGTATCATATCAGTGCATATTGTGAGCGCGACAAGTGAATGGCTCTTCATTCTCTTTACATATCATCATCACTTGTACATCTTCGTCATCTGTACATATCATCATCGGGCTGATCTAGCTCGAGCCCGGCTGAATAAAGCGGTTCCTAATAATATTTAATGTTTATTGCTTTGTTATAAAATTAGATAGCCAGCACTGCAACCACAATTGACGTTGCACCGACATTACGCATGCATAGGGTCTTTTTCCAAAGCAGTTTCAAGACCTGGCCTGGTTCTAGAACACTTGACTGCCATGCGGAATGCTTGGCTTTGATTCCTTCCTGGGATCCTGATTTTTATTCCTTGCATTCACCGGGACAACTCTGACGATGTTGGTATTTCTTAACGCTCTCACATGTAAATTAGCAATGTCTGTTCTCGCCGTTCCTGGGTAGAGATAAACTCTCAATCCCTTGTGGCGCATACCCTCATATTCGCGGCCCATGGTATACGGGTATGTGCCACACGTGTCTAGAGGGAAGGGTTTGATGACGTACGCGACAGGATTTTCACGTTATTCATGTCATGACCTGACAGTTATATTCGTCAAACGCTCTTACCCTCCTATACCAGTTGTGGTCTATGCCAAATTAAGGAGGCGATCACGGGACCACCCAGACGTAGGTGGATAGATCTAAGTGGCTAGATCGATATAGAAACGCTAAAAGTGCTTTAGGGTCGCAAAGAAATTGATTCGCATTTAAAATATCTCGAACGAAATCCACAATGGCACTCAAACGAGCAGCTACAACGATCGCGCGAATGCTTTCAAATTCGGCTACTTTTCAAGCCCGGTGCAAGCCCAGTTCTCACTGGGCTTGAAAAGTAGACGAAGGTAGCCTATTTCTCGCGATCGGCGGCCGCACGCAACCAATATTCGCGCGGCAGCGAATGCCGAGAACCATTCAGCGGGAAGACAGAGCGCTGAAGCGCATTCCCTGGGCTGCGCAATGCACCGGTCGAGATCGTTAGATTCCCCTCGCGAGCCAATTCTACGCCGCACATCCGAGCTCTTCGGCATTCACCACGCATCGCACGCGGAACGCCACGCGCACTCGGGAAAAGGCATCGCTTCACAGCTACGAGCGTCACTTCACATCGCTGCTGTTCGACTGAACACTTTCAAGTTTTCCTGTCCTCTGTTGCTTCTTGTTGCTGTCAGTCCGTTGAAGTTTATCTTTTTCTTCTCGCCGAAAATCTGCAGAATGTCCCTCGACGCTGCCACCGTCTCGACACATCTGCCCCCACACGCACCACGACGAAATAAAAATAAAACGTTTAAAGTTGTGAAAAAAGAAAGACAGGAAAAGGAAGAAAGCGATTGTGCTTTCAGCCAACCGGTCTGATGGCATCCGCGAGAACGTGAGCCTTGCGCGGAATGCCTCTGTTACTTCCCCTCTTTCACTCTCTCACACAGACACACAAGCACGCTTGCTCGCTGTCGCCTCGTCCTCGGTCGAAACGGGTCGAACCAAAAGCTGGCACCCGGAGAGCCACTCGACGTCTCGATGCGCTGTGTAGCACCCTTCCACCGCTGCTGCTGCTGCAAACACCGCCACTGTTGCACTTCATCTTGACTCGCTCGCTCGCTGCTCTTCCAACTTCCTTAGATTTCCAATAAAGCTCGCGATATATTTGTGACCACGATTGAGAGCGACCGAGGGTCCGAGGATGTCTCTGTGCGATACCGGAATCGCAACGCTGTCCGGTCTTCCTTTCTTTTCTTTTCCTTCTTGCTACGTTTTTCTGTCGGGCAAGGAAGTGTCGAATGCGACGTTTGCAGCGGGTGACAACGCAACGTGTTAGGCCCGTATAGAGAAAGCGAAATTGGAAGGACTGTCCGAATTCCACGCCGTTTGATCGTCCCGACCTTTATAGCGGCATAGGAACTTCCAGAAATTCGCCATACCGAGTCAAGAAGTCACCAGCTTGCGTTTCGCATTGCATTTGAGGCATGCCGATTGGGCTTCAGAGTGCCGACATTCGCCATTGAACAAGCTGCTGTTACGATCCTTACGTACTGCATCGGTACTTCTTAACGCGAATATGTTCTGTTCCTCGCTATACGAAAAAAAAAAAAAAAAAGGCATCTTCGCGCTGGGGGTGCCAAGCCTCAAGTATGTGCGCAGCTGGGCGGCCTTCTGTTTTTCTCTTCATTTTACTCTTTCTTCCTCTTTTCTTTGGTTTTCTCCAAGCCAGGCAGATTTCAGCAAAAAATAAATGATCGATTATGGGGTTATTTGAGGCGAGGAACAACATAAAGTCAATATTTTACCGATTCGAGCGAGAATAAAAAAAGTTAGCTAATTAAAGTTAATTAATCAATCTGCGCTTAGTCATGAAAAAAATACAGGTTGTAAGTACACACGACTACCACTAATATAAAACAGATAGAACCTTTGTAGTACGCATGCTTCTTTTTTAAATCTTAGTGCGAGTTAGCTGGGACACCCTGTATATATATATAGGTAAAACATATATTAATATAACAGTCTTCTTTTATTTCAAGATGGCTGCGCGAATTTCCAACTCTGTACTCGTTTACCCGTCTACACACACAAACAAAGAATCACGCACAGCTAACCTATTCTAATCCATATACGGTATATACTCATGTCCGTAAACAAGGTAACACGTAAGCGTCGTTGTCTTGTGGGAAACGGTGATACGTGGGAACGCCAATGCATTCACTATTTCGAGAAAAAAGAATACCGTAGCTTGCGCTAAGTAGCCCAAGACTTGGATCAAAGCAGAGCTGCTGGGCACCTAGCTGGTTCTGGCATGGCTAGGCTTTTACCCTCTCCCCTCTCACTTTCCCACCTCTTGCTAGAGTATACTATACATGGCTATGCTCTCTCTCCTATAGCGCTCACGTTCCACAGAAATTGGGCAAATCCCACCCCTCACCGCATTCGTCCACTAAAAATTAAGGGTAACACACGGGTGGCAAACACCGATTAGGGGCCACATGTGTTTCAGCTGCTCTTGTTAACCATCCGTACCGTGTGCTTGGGCGATCATTGAGCCTGTGCCGGTTCATGATGATGATCATTTTAAATGCGAATGCATTTCTTAGTCGGGCTATGTCAGGTGGCGTTGTCCGGCGTTGTCCGCGGAAGAGGAGGAGGAGGATAGGTTGAGGAGGTGTCCGCGCGCCGGCAGGTGTTATCTCTCCGCTCTCACTCCCTCTCCCATAGCAACAGCTGCGGGCGCGCGCGCTTATCCTCGCCCCTAGCAACCGGAGCATGTGGTGCAAGAGAGTGTAGAAGGTAGGTGCAGTGCTTCGCCGCTCCTTCTCTCGCCGTTCGCTCTCTCTCCTCCCTGCATATAAGTTCTGCGGAATCCCGCAAGGTGGCGGAAGGGTTAAGAAAGGGAAATTAGACAACCACCCGTTTGTAGCACGAAGCCACAAGGAAATCCATACGGATTTCTCAGAAAGAAAAGCTTCTTAGTTGCCGAAAAATTCGTCCTGGTCCGGGGTTGTGGCTTCGTGCTACGAACGGGTGGTTGTCTAATTTCCCTTTCTCTCTCCTCCCTGCGCCCCACTCTCCCGTCCGCTCGCGCCTCACTCTCGACCGTTCGCTGGCTGGGCGCCTCTAAGGCGATGGCAGAAGTCGGTGTCGGCGCAAGAAATGCATTCGCATTTCCTCACGATTCCCTTCGGGGAGGCGGGGGCATTTTTTTTATCTACGACGCAGACCATAACAGCTCTGCTGTAAAAAGCAAGATAACCTACCCTCCGGCCTAGGTACCCAGCGGATAACTGTAACACCCATATCTGTTTCCTTATTACGTCTTTAAATCTTTAGTGACTCATCTAAAGGCACTCTTTTCTTTTGCCCGCATTTCTACGATCCCTGAGGTAACTCCAAACTCAGTGTTCATACGGGCACCCTTCGATGAGAATTAATCGAAACGGTGGTGATTAATTTGCAGCGGCTTCGTCAATCTAAAGTGTGATTAACAGCGGCAGCCGGCTTCTCTAGCGTTGAGTCATTAGCATAGAGGGACCCTTCGTGCGTACCCTCGGGGACAACGTTGCCGAAATACACTGTTTGCCTCGTCCTGCATTTCCGGTGGCTGCCGCCGAGCGCCGAGTCTTCACGGATTCCCGATAAACAGGTTAAAATTAATCGCGCGGCGCCTACGAAGATGAACTTTGTTCGCCTCCGAATTATTCTGTCCGCAGTGTTTACGCTATATCAAAGACAATACAGATGTTTTCACTCAACACCACGCGTACTGCTGTCGATTAAATTCGCCTTTGACGAGTAATTTGTGCAATAGAAAGATTCTGAACTGAATGAAACAAAGAAAATGATTAGCGAAGTGTAATCACGTGTTCTGTACTTTTTATACCCATAAGAGTTTGTTGCTGACGTCTTACTTTAATGTTACCATTAAGTCAGATTGGCACGCTTTCATTTGTTGCATCTCAAGAGGAAAATTGTAATTACCAGACAGAGGAATTACTTTACAAGGCATTGTCACCGTCGATCTCTAACTCTAATCATTTGTTTTCCTTAGGCTCTTCAGCATGCCGTTCACTCATTGAAATAGTTATCGCTGGGGAATAATACACAAGTAACTATAATACCCGGGATTTTCCATGTCCTAACTACGAAATCATTATGAGACACGCCGTAGTGGAGGTCTTCGGAAATTTAGACCATCTGGGGTTAATTGACGTGCACTGACATTCGCACAGTATATTAACAATCTTCTTTTTTTTTCATCTACATTATGTTATTCATCCTATCTTGTTCTAAATAAGCATATAAAAAAATAAAGCAAAACTGCACTGAGCACAGAAAACTGCTTCGACTACCAATACTGGACACTACGGGCGGATGAGCACCAACATTATCGTCGCGGAAGGGGACGTCCGTAAGTAAATAAAACGAAAGTGAGCCGTCCTCGCAAAGCAAGGAAACACTGTCCGCACATACTCAACGGGTAAGCGCGCCTTTGACAGCCTAAATCCTCTCAGAGTCTACCATGACTAGCTTCACTCCCCAGACATGCGCAGGCCTTGCTACAAAAAAAAAAAAAAACCTGTTAGGTTCCTTACTCGGATGATGCCGCTTCCTCTATCAGCTCTCCTGAATTCTCTTTTATTGTGCATCCAAACTTTTTTGTTCCTTTCCATGCATTTTCATCTACCCATAGCAGATACTGCAAGAAGAAAGAAAAAAAAAGGAGGCTCGGCTTCCCTGCAGAAGACCCATCAACATGTCTGTTCAGGACGATGGAAAGAACACCCACATGTGCAAAAAATAAATAAATAAAAACAATGACGTAGGTGACGAGAAACAGCCGGTATTTCCTCCTGAAGGATGCCGGTCCCTTTTCACGCCTCGTCAGGCCGCATTGTTCGCGGCCGAGGCGTTCGGCGGGGCTCGACGCCGTGTTTGTCGCCCACCACTCCCCGCTCGGCACCGGCGGTGCCATCGCCTCTCTACGTACTACGCTGACAGCCCCGGCGAAAACGGCGCTTCGTCACGGACCCGGCTGAGTTTGCGTCTCCGACATCAACGGTCATTGAATTGCTTTGCTCGCGCAGCAGATGACGGAAGCCGTGTTTCCCACAGCAACCGAACCATCTGCCCACCGCCTCTGGGCTGTCGTTCTGGCTATGCCTTGTAGTTTATCACAGCGTCACCTCTAATCCGTCGTGCGCTGCAAGGAACTGTATAGAACTGCGGTGCAGTACCGGCCCATACATGACGACGGCGATGTAAGTGTTCGTTACAGTTAGTTACGCGCACAATCAATAGCGTTATGGAGCGCGCGCGGGTATCAGTGTAGGTATAAAATATTGTTACGTGTTTATTCGTTCTAGCGTGTTACTCAGAAGAAGTTTAGACGAAAAGCATAGTCTGCATAGTTATAACACATAATAGAAGAAAGAGAGAGAGAGATAGAAAGGCAAATGATATACAGAGCGGTTGACCAAAGGAAATCTCCATGCGGCTACCGCTACCTTGAATTTGATAAAGAAGGAAAATGGGTAATGAAAATGAAATACGAGAAAATTATGAAGACACCACGAAGACATTATGACTCTGTAAATTTCTGACTAACACAAAAAAAAACACTATAGAATGCACAGTCGCAGCAAGTCGTCCAATCTTGTGTCTCTAAGGAAACGCGTAAACGCCTTTATAACGCCGTTATAAGAAATAACAAGTAGCGCTGATTTGTGTTGGCCAGTGCCCAAGAATTTGGCTTTCTGTCCAGCAGGCCTAGCGCGCCTAAGAGCGCTGCTATTCGGTGGTCAAAACGAGGGCACACGACGAGAAAGTTCGCGATTGTATTTCTGTAACCGCTGAGTCCGCATTGTACCCTGTTAGCCATTACGATGATAAAAGAATAAGCGTTTGCGAACGGCACTCTTGCCGGAGAAAGATGATGTACAGTCGAATCGTGAGTGGTCGAACGGGATAAGTTGTTTTCGATTAGAGTCCAATCTATGGAGACGTGTGCTTACATATGTGGAAATCCAAGTAAGGCACAAGTTCAAGACAAGATGAAAGCGTAACGATATGAAAAATGTTTGAACAGGAGGTGTCGCTGGAGCCAGCGTTTCGACTAGCGGACTTCTCTTCTTCAATGCAGCAAGTGCCTACCTTCGCACGTGTATGTGCATGCTTCGAACCCTCTCTCAGAACCAAAACAAGAAGGACGGAAGAGCAAACGCGTCTTGCCCTTCCCTTCTCTTCTGCTCTCCCCTCCTCAACCTATCATGATGTTTTTTTGCATCTTTCGGGTTGATGCTGACGCCACCGCCGCCGCCAACGGCCAATCAGTAGTGTAGCCAGAAATTTTTTTTCGGGTTAGCGAAGGGGGGGTGGGGTTTCAACCATACTTTATATAGGTTCATATGTGCGCTTGTATGCCTACGGCTGCATATACACATGCAGAATTGAAAATTTTGGGGGGGGTTTGAGGCCCCCTAACACCATTACCCACCCCCTCGCTACGCCAATGACGCCGATGGTCACTTTTCACGCTTGATGAGGCACATAAGTCTATCGCCTGAATAAATACGTGATCGATTCGCTGACTGATGTGCGTGCAACTGCACCACTCAAAGACATTCGAAGAATCCCGTCGTTCTCATGAAGTAAAAAAGGGGCTTTCACTTCATATGAGCCTGTAGATCCACAGTTTAACCTTACCATCTCTCTAAGGGTGTAGTACATATACCACAAAACCAGTCTAATATTAAGTGCAAAGTCGATCCCTCCGTACTAAGCAATTACCCTTTCTAGTCCTGTCACAAGAGTCGAGCGTGAAAGAGGAAAAATAAATGAAGATGGAGGAACAGGAAAGAGGGAGGGAAAAAATGGCTCAAGGACGAGGTGGCGTTAGTATTCGCACTCCGCAAGGTCGTTTTATTGTCCCATTTTTTTCCCTCATTCTCTGTCCCCTCTGTTAGACGCGTTCTTCTATGTCCTTACGCAGTGCTAGCCTATAGGGCAACCCGAACTGGATGTGCGTCCGGCCCGAGCTCCCTGTCTTTCCCCGTCTTCCCTATTGCTCCATGAAGACGTCGTAGGAATCAGACAACAACAGGCGAATAAGCATCAAAATCAAATGGAAGAGACGGTAGAGAATACCGCAGGACGAACAAAAGAGTGACGCTGCGCCTTTCGGAGAAGCGGAGCGAAATGAGGAAGCAAAAAGACGGACGTAAAACCATAGTTAAATGACTCGGCGAGAAGAATACGTTGCGAAAACGCGATATAATAAAGCAAAAAAAAAAAAAGACATCATGACGTAGCAATATGACTAAGCAAAAAAGAAAATAGTCACTACAGCGCGATCTGCGACGAAACAAAAAGATACACGTCATAACATAGCGCAATGACTTAGCAAGAAAAGACGTTAAAAGAGGGCGAAATGACGTAGGAAGAGGGGGGAAACACGTTATAAGAGAGCGCGGCCTTCTCAGGGCCGACGCTGAATGGCACGATATTTTCCCCTTTTCCGTGAGAAGCTATATAGGGAGAGGAAAAGTGCGAAAAAAAGGGGAACTCTTTGAGGACGGCACGCGAGGCGAAAGGGGTCTGTGAGGAAGCGCGTAGCCGTGAATGAAAAAAAGAAAATGAGGAAGAAGACAGCGCCAATTACAACGCGGAAATAGGGCCAGTCTCGACGGCGCGGCCGCCCCAATAAATCTGAAGGAGAAGACGGGAGAAGAGAAGGACGCTTCTCTCCATGGCACGTCTCTCACGCGATATCAAACAAGAAAGATCCGGGCGGCGAAACAAAGACAAAAAGAAAACACCGGAGAGATGAGAAGCAACCGACCGTTGCGGAAGACAACGACATCTGTTCGGTTTACTTCACCCGTTTTTTTAAGTATTTATGTGTACTTCGCTCGCGGAAGACTCAAAGGTGCGCACTTTTAGAACGCAAAGAAATAGGAGGTAGGATCAGCCACTGTGTTCGGTTGGTAAGGACTTTCATTTTTGTCTTTTTTTTCAACTAAGAGAGAAGTTGTAGTCCTAGTTGAGGGGGGGCATTAATATACAAGCACGGAAGCGAAATAGTAAACAGCTTGGAGGCCGAGCGTCTAACACTCGCGTCAAGAAGTGGCGAACGGCAAGCTTTGGCGGTGTGGCTGGTCTTGACTGTATGCGCGTTTTTTTTTCTTTTTTCGTAAACACGCTTCATTATCTTATTCCAACAAAACAATATTAAAAACCAAAAACAACAAATCAATCGTACAGTACGTCCCCGCGTTTACTTAAACCTGTCAAAAATACTTCTCGGTCCGAAAATCAGTGAACCAATAATGACATTAGGAAACCATTTTTGTCAGAATCATACTTAGCAAAGTAGTAGAACATTTCGAATTATAATAATAATATCTGGGGTTTAACGTCCCAAAACCAAGATATGATTATGAGAGACGCCGTAGGGGAGGGCTCCGGAAATTTCGACCATCTGGTGTTCTTTAACGTGCACTGACATCGCACAGTACACGGGCCTCTACCATTTCGCCTCCATCGAAATGCGACCGCCGCGGCCGGGATCGAACCCGCGACCTTCGGGTCAGCAGCCGAGCACCCTAACCGCTATACCACCGTGGCGGACTTTCGAATTAAAGTTGCAAGACTACTTTTTCACTATCGAACCGCCACTTGCGTTGCTTGTCAGAGCCTGGGGACAAACACAGTCGCCAACGCTGGTTTTATTATTTTTCAGAACTGCATCTTTTTTTGTGTGTTTATTACTGTAAAAGTAGTGTATAGAAAACCCACGCGAAAGAATATGTGCGCTCGTAAATGTGCTTCTCTGCTTCTCAAGAACCTGAAAAAGACACGGCGTTCTAAAGCGACGAGAACTCGTGAAACAGAGAATGTCGCTAGAGCCGATGTTTCAACAAGACGACTTCATTTCGTCTTCGAAAAACAGTGCCAGAAACTTCGGCTACCAACACATTCCCTGTCCAAACCATTTCCCATCATTTCAAGGCCTCCTTCATCGCCTGAATTTCTGTCTCGTTTGGATTAACGGCTTTCTAAATGTACAGGCTCACCTATGCGAGTTAAGCCAACTCTTTTTTCCTTTTAGTCAATAGCGCAAACGCGCAAAGATACAGTGTTTTCGTGGACGTCGTTCCGACGTTGCCGTGCTTCTGTTAGGTCGTCAGATAAAGACAAAGGGGGAGAGAGAGAGAAAGATTTGCTGTGCGTCTTATCTTCAAGCAATTACTCCTTTTCGCATAATGAATTCAGAAGACAGGGTCGGTATTCTAAAATGATTTATCTACACTGAATTGTGTTTTCTTGGCGAAGCATAATTGGTAGAGCCAAAAAACCGCCCAGGCCTGTGCGGAACGCGCAGCACAGCTACAGCGAAAGCTGGGAGAGCGGCCTTTCTAGAGCCTTTTTAAAACACTCTTGGGGCAACTACTTCAAGCGCACTTGCATGGTACCCACTACGCCATAAATTCATCATAATTTTTGTGTAGTGGGGAAGCGTCTGATATGCCATTATTCGTCATTCTTCAGAAAAGCGCGGTACCCGCTAGACTCCTGTAACGCATTATGTGCGCTTTGTTGATGCTGTGGCTGACGACGATGAAGAATTTTGCCTGAGGCATTTGTAATGGGTTGGAGCATTGAACGTCCCCACTCGTTACGCAATTCGCATTGTGTGACGCCTGGTTCTTACTTTACTGTTCTAAAACGCTTTGCAACACACGTTAACGCGATTCCTTACCCGACATGAAGCCTGCATAGGGTCAGTTTGGACCGCAGTTTCAAGCAGTGGCGTAGCTCAGTGGTAGAGTGCTGGGCCGCCACGCAGAAGACCCGGGTTCGATTCCCATTATGTCAAAGGTGTTTTTTTATTTATTTAGTTTTTTTTTCTTATTTCGTGCGATATTGGTTAGGACACCGGCGGCGGCGGCGGCGGCGGCGGCGGCGGACAACTACGGCGCAGGAACGACCCTTGTTGTGATCTCATAACAGCTTTCGCTGTAAAACACAGCAAGGTTTCTCAAAGCATGCAGCTTCCGATCACTGCTTACAGGAGCCCACGTCTTAGTTTGGTTAGACTGTTTTCTAAAAGCGATTATGGCCCCTACGGTGCCAACACTTCAAAATGGTGGATATGGCGCGCTCGACGCACAGTTGAAAATAATTCACGCTCTGATCGTAAAATTAAGCGAAGCGCCCAAGCGTGAGACGTCTAAATGAGAAAGCATAGAGGGCGATTTAGCGTTCAGAAGAAAGAGGAAGCATGTCCCTCTCTAAAGCGTCAGCCTGCCCAGTTTTACGCTTAGAACTAAGAAAACAATTCATACAAGAAAGGTTACCGGTCGACTGGTAAAGCGGGAGCCGCATGCTTCTAAACAAATGAAGCATAGCTCGGTTCTTACTGAAGCGTGTCGCTTAGGGAATTGCTAAGAGGATTACGCCACCACCTTTTATATCCTCCTCTTCTATCTTTTATTTTCGTCTATCCTTTGGGGCAAGAATGAGGAACGCGATGAGTGGATTAAAAGGATTAGCACCGGCGACTCAGCCTGTGTAAGGCGTACGCTATGCACAGCGCCGCTTTAATTGCGAAAATTATCGCTGGGGGGCAGTTTATTTTAGGTGTCCCTGAAGTTCAGGAAGTCGAGGATCATTATTGAACTCGAAAGAAAGTTTTAATTGCTCGCGTCATTCACACTGAGTGCTGGTGGTCTAATGCGATTAAAGACTGCTCCGTCGCACTTTAATCTTTCGCGATAACGGTAAAAATAACATCAGACTAAAACGCTTCAGTGTATGTCAAATAAATGGTTATTCTGTATACTAATGCCACGTTTATCTCACGCTTTTGTAATTAATGTTTATAACCGCTTTAAAGGTGTTCCTTAAGCGTGATAGCTACTAATCCGTGTGCACTCAAAGTTCTACGACATTGTTCTCAGAAGCTGACGATTAATATGCGTTTATTTTCAATAACGCACAGGTTTGATGGCGGAAATTGTTGTCTTTTTTTTTTGTTTCGCTGCCTAGAAAGTGCTGCGAGACATTTCACTTGAATGAGAGAGGTTATAAGTCCTGATTAGCAAATCGCTGCTCAAGGAAAGCTTGATGATTTGTGTACGTCGTGGAAGTAAGGGATGACTGTGCAGACAGCGGTAAGAATTTTTTTTCTCATGTACTTCTTGTGCCCTAGTCAGAAAATCTTCATCTAATGCAACCCTCTCCATCTCTTCGCTTACTCCCATCGTACTGCTAGTATATAAAGTGACAAGATTTCTCTATTTGATAGTGATTCTTCTGTAAATCGGAAGAGCAGCTACCCTATAGTTTTTGTTAGTTTATAAGGTATAACTATGGGACTTTGTGATTCATATGGTAGCTTTCAAGGTGAATAGCCATCCTCTACGTTCTGCGTAGGTTTCGTTTGAGTTTTCTTCAGCGTGGAGGCGACATCTGTATGCATTATAAGGCTTTGAGAAACGACAATGTCTCGCGCACAGTTTGTCGGTATACTCGTCTAGCGACAGCCAGTCGGTGTTCCCAAGGCATTGTTCATCAGCTAATATTAATAAAGGCTTTGGTGGACGATCACCGTTCGGAAAGCGTACATGCGGGTTGCGCACGTTCGAGAAGGTTCTATACAATTTTTGATTATTTGAAGGCGGTGAACGTTCCAGAGCATAGAACGAGTGGTCAACGTCCATAAGCGCCAGCTCAGGTGCTGCCGCGGACTACTGTAAAAGCTCGGTTATGGTAACTCACAACAGTAGGTCGAAGCAATACGTAACACGACCCTACGATGCAACAGTGGCTTCGAGCAGGGCGCCGATGCGACAGGAGGCACACGACGTCCATATGTTGAGTCGATTACTGCTTGCGTAACAAATAACAGAGTTATAGCTCGTTGCGAAGGCCCTCATATTCTTCGGTGTATATGCTGCGCAATGACTCGGTTGTGACGACATCGCTCGCTAACTTTCAGCCCGATGATTCCATCTCTTTGCTATATAAACAGGCTGGATCAAGGCCATGCACATTATATGCGATAACTGCAGTACTAGTGCAGTCATGCATTAGCAGTACTGAGATTTCTGCTTATGCAATAACGGTGCTCCGCGCAAGAGTCAGAAGCAGGCTACAATGTAACCGGTTTCATAATCGACGAAAGATTAGAACGCAAGCTGACGCAAAAGCAAAAGTTCTTTCGGCGGACGTAGCTGTTCCGGCGCAGTAAAGATCACAAGGGAAATTATAAGCAAGCATGAGGGACATGATATGAACATTTTCGGCGAACTAAGCTGCGAGCAGGAAATCCGTAGAACGAAAAGAAATAGTAGAGAAGGAAAGGCAGGCAGCTTAACCAGTTTAGGACAACTGGTTTGCGCATGCAAACCAGTTGCTCATGAAAACCAGAACGAGTGCGCATGCAATCAGGTTTCGTTCTTGACGAGTGTAGCGTGTGTCTGTTTGAATAAGCTAAGTTAGAGTACAGCACCCATCCTCTCATGCCTTTCTGTATCGTTGTTTGTTACAACTTACACTCGTTAATTTTCGTAAAGGAGAAATACTGTATCATCAACTATCGCGTATTTTGTTAAGCGTTTGTTAAGAAAAGACCCACTGCACGTGAAAAGCAGTAATCATTCATAGATTATTTTGTCAATTCCTGATTTCTTTCTCTTCTGTTCGCTGGTGTATACCTGTGGGTGTAGGTCGCACTAACTAAACGAGTGCGTGTAGGTCGTAAACGTGGGTGTAGGTCGTGCTAACAAAACTAGTCCGAATACATTAAACCACAGGAGCGACTATCACCTGCAAGGCTTCTAAGATGTCTGTTTTCAATAGAAAAACTGCATTACTTGCGAAAATTGAAGGAAGAACGCACGCATTCCTTTTTATGTACATTTTTCAAACGTTTGCTCTTGAGGCATGACTGTATTATTAGCGTAACTGCATAACGTGGTAGCAATTATCAAACAAACGCGCAACTAAATATGCCAGGCCTTTTCAAAGCTTTGTGTTCGATCAAATTAATGTCGGTCACGCACTCAGCCGCATTTAAATTAATGGCCGTGAGGGGATGAATATACCTAATAATATCTGAGGCTTAACGTCCTAAAACCACGATGTGATTATGAGGGACACCGTAGTTGAGTGTTCCGGAAATTTCGAACATCTGGCGTTCTTTAACGTGCACTGACATCGCACAGTACACGGGCCTCTAGCATTTCGCCTCCATCGGAATGCGACCACCGACGCGGGGATCGAACTCGTGACCTTCGGGCCAGCAGCCGAGCACCGTACCACTGCTCTACCGCGGTGTATCCGGATGACAACCATGCACTGGAAAAAGAGAAAGTGGAGAGAGAGACATAACGAATGGGGAGTGGCAGGGAGGTTAATTAAAGAAGTTCAAGAATGGCGGTCCCAAACTCAAGCAGACGGAAAAGAGCGAATGATGAACAGAATATATACGAGTCAAAAGGAGCACAATAACAAAATAACAGTGAATGGGAACGTAGAGAACACGCACTAACAGTCAACAAGTGTAAGAAAGGTGGTTTCTACCTTGAGAGGCACAATAGGGCCTTTCGTATCCTCGTGCGTTTAAGAATGCGTAGACCACTTCCTGGAGACCTCTTCAACAGAAAGGTAACCAAAAACGCCAAAAGATGGTTGATGTCACAATAAAGCCTTGCGTTATAAGGTAACTGCATTGTATGTAACAGGGAAAAAAAATCCTAACGACGCATTATACGTATATTCATCTGTTTAAAGTTGTACACTGTGACCACTACCCTGCAATGTGAGTCTATTAGGATATTAGTACGTACAAATACAGTGGGCCGGTAGCTTTTTACGCGTGATGTAAATGTCCGTGAGATGACGCGTTCAAAGGCGGAAGAGAAACGAACTGCCGAAGTAGAAGAACAAAACAAGAACACTTTTTGCAAAGTGTCGATCAATACGGCCGCTCGGCCACGAGAAAAAAACAAGGCACTAGGAAAGAAACGAAGACAGAAATAACGAAATCGGGATTAGAGAATGCTTCGGCGAGCTAGCGCTGTCGAAAGGGGGGAGAGACAAAGTACGCCTAACGGGAGCGGCACAACGTTCAAAAGCGTCGCATCGGGGCTCTAGCGCCGCACGCGGAGGTCATCCCGCTTTGTCCGGCCTGATGCAAGCTGACATCAAATTTGGCGTATAAGCGAAGGCTGCCAGAACGGATAACGCAGTTCAATCCAACCGGAAGAGGAAGAGCGCCTTTCAGGGAAAGGAGGGGGGGTGAGACAGATGGGGAGCCTCCAGTCGCTGTGGAAGCCCCGCTAAATCCAGGAAGACGAAGTGTGTGTGTGTGTGGGGGGGGGGGGGGGGGGGGAGGTAACGCGGGATGGTCCAAGGAGGAGAGGCGAGAGACAGCGAATAGAGGTCTAGCGGCAGACGGCTACAAGACAAAGACGGGCGGAAGCGAAGAAGCAGGGCCGATAGCGTCGCCGGTAGGGTATATGGTACGGAAGAGGCGCGGGAGAAGATGAAGCCCCTCGCATGCAACGGGTGCCGTCCGGAAGCGCAGGCGTTGCGACGAAGCCACCATCGAGGAGTGGAGAGGAGGATACGCAGAGATTGTTCCCCGCGAAGGAAGCCGGCCGAAGCATTCACTCTCCTTGCGCATCGCGGGCGATTCGGTCAGAGAGAGCCGCCACCGCCTTCCCTGCGAACTGTATACACAATGTGAGGCGGCGAACCGACAGGTTGATGCCTATATGGTCGTGATGACGGTATGCGGCTGAGCACGAGGTCGCGGATTCGATCCCCGACCGCGTTCAGACTTTGGTTCGGATGGGAATGCAGGTGCCAAACATGCGCGTGTATATGGGTAGGTTTAAATGCTTGGCCATGAAAGCTCTCAGCCAGCCTGCAATTGATCCGAGAGCCTCTGTTCAGCCTGCAGGCTGTCGTAACCCCACCGCTGTTTCCCGACGTTTAACGAGATAAGTATCTTGCAAAAGTGCTAACTGGCCATTAAGTATATTGCTTAATTGAATAACTGAATAAATAAATGAGCGATCGTGGTGGATGGCAGCACCCTACCATTGAACGGAAAATCTGCGTCCCTTCGCGATTTCCATTCATACCGAAATATAAGCACTAGAATGTCTTTAGCAGATTGGAATGTCGTGTCGCTTTGGCGAAGTGTGCGTGAGTGCGGAATCTCGATGTAATTATTAATATATACACACGTTCGATTTTCATGGTAACATAATTCGACACATCTTAACAAGGGTAAAGGATGAATAGGAAACACCGTTCACGATTAATTTTATTTGAGTATAATGCATCACGCTTGAATAACGACGAATTCACGACTAGGTTAACAAAACTAGGATCCTGCTGTTCCTTCAGTATATCATTATTGAGGCAGTTGTTGCTCCTCCCCGCCACGTGAGCGACAAGGGGTGCTATGCAGGATGGCCCAAGCTTCTCGGGCGCCCGAGTTTGCTCTGAGCTCGCCCCACGCGGTCATGACAGGAAGACAGTGCGGAGAGCGAGAAAGCAGCGTTGCGTACAAGCGGCTACAAAAACGCGCGTGGCGTCACAAACGCATGTGCGGCATTTGAGGCGGTTTACTAAGGAACACCGCGTGCGAACGCTTCAGCGCCGCCACTCAGCAAACACATCAACAGTGCAGCAACGCCAGCGTGGGTGTCACACTATCTTTTTTTGCAAATGAACGTCGCTCCTCCCATAGGCATGCTCGCGGACGTTTGTCCTCTTTTGGGCCAGTTCTTTCGTTCCACCGGCAGCATAGAAATTTAGAACGTTTTCTCGTCCAGTCTCGAAGGCAACGAGCGCGCACACGTAGCACTCTCGTGCAGCTCATTTCGCTTCTATCGAATATTACAGATAAATAAATACATAGGTTACTGCTACTTACGTTACACGTCTGAAGATTTTTCTGCAGCAAAGAATCGGTAGAAACAATGTCTCCACAAACAAGTAAAAAAATTGAAGGACACTTTGTACATTCCAAAGTGTGTTCGGCGAAAGCGTGTGGCCATTCCACTGATTATGCCATGTCTTTTTTCTTTTACACTCTCAGTGGCATAAAACACAAACCTAATGGGTGCGTGTTTTCTTCTTTAATTTTTTACCGCGAATCGCAGCGAGACGCGAGACTCATCTTCCTCCGTTCGTATGCGTTAGTATTTTCTCGCGCTTTGCGCATCGTGCAAACGCCATCCGCGTTCCAGCTCTTAAGTTGACGGACCCTTTGTAAATTGGAAAGTGTA
This sequence comes from Rhipicephalus appendiculatus, assembly GCA_030522465.1. Classification (NCBI taxonomy): domain Eukaryota; kingdom Metazoa; phylum Arthropoda; class Arachnida; order Ixodida; family Ixodidae; genus Rhipicephalus; species Rhipicephalus appendiculatus. The sequence continues at coordinate 33,781 of JALIZH010015217.1, forward strand.
TTCCGTGAACGCCTGGGTCCATTGAGACGGCGTCGGTCAGAATGATTGCAAACTCTGGTCACAGCGACGCTACGCAAGCAAAGCGCGAGCTCTATAGAGTCCGACGCGACCGGCGTCCGTCTGCGCATCCCGGCGGCCACCTGGCTCAGTGCCAGAGCTCGGATGGACGGACGGACGGACATGGACGGACGGACGGACGGACGGACGGACGGACGGACGGACGGACGGACGGACGGACGGACGGACGGACGGACGGACGGACGGACAGACAGACAGACAGACAGACAGACAGACAGACAGACAGACAGACAGACAGACAGACAGACAGACAGACGGACGGACGAAGGTCGGACGGACACCGGACGGACGTGAGCATGAGACATTAAAGGCTTTCGCCTTAATAGTAACATTTCTCGCCGCAAATGCCAGCAGGGGCGCTTGCTTCATGGCTGTGATAAAAGCTGTGAGTGGTACGTCGTGAGCGCGGTGAAATTGAATGCCAGACATCGTAGCCACGTGTTGATATAACCTATCGTTCTTCGTGCGTGTGTCCACAGACCATGCGATTAAGCTCATGGGTGAATCGCGCCAGTCGCTGGCCTTGCGGCGTGAGCACTACTCCTCGCAATGGGCAAACACGGTGGGTGGAGCCGATGTTCGCCGCGGGCATCTGCCAAGCAAACTGATTGGCGTGCGAACTCGTGTACGAGCTCGTTGATTCTGAGAAGGCACGACATCAACTCGTCGCTGTAATATTGCCGGTGTGACTGTCAAGCGCTTCATGCGGTGGGCGCTAAGCAGGAGATCCTTCGCATATAAAATAACTTGGCCAGCTTGCACTACTCGTGCAAGGCTAGTGGGATCAGAGGAGCTCAGTCTGCTCGGTATATTTCGAAGTGAAGACTGCGTCAGTTCGCTTGCAATTATCACAGCATAATTACCTAGGGTATTAATTAAGATGATATTGAATAGTTCAGTTATGACTGGAAATGTTAAGACAACACGTCATTAATTTATACGGGTTTAATTAACAAGGCGCTAACTAACTACACGCCTAATTAGCATAATCTTAATTAGCACAGTTTTCGAGAGTAAGGTCCTAGTTAGCTTGGTATTAATTAGCGCGCTCCTAATTAGCGTAGCGTTAGTTACCATGGTCTTAATTAGCTCGTTATTAGCTTTACACGGCTTCATTAACATGGTCTTAGTAAGGTATGGCTTAATTAGCTCGGTCTTAGCGTGACTTGGCTTAATAAGCATGGTCATAGCATGCCTTGACTTATTTAGCTAGGTATACCGCCCAGCCAATTAGCTAATCAGCCGGGCGCACGTGCTCGGGGAGCGAGCACACGATGACGGAGTGAACGAAGAGGGTGCGTGCCGGCCCGAGCAACGCGCTAGAGTGTACAGGCCGACCATGATGATTATACACGTGGCCTCGGCGATTAGCTCCGACCGCGGTGTTGTAAGGCGCTCGGCTGGAACTAATCTCAGAGGCCACGGTGCTGATTATTCTAAAGGATAGTTAGTGTAGATATTAAACTCTTGAAAATTAACCTAAATGGCCCGTACCTCTAAAAAATTTCGTTGGTAAAACTTTCTGACACTTTTTTTGCATGGGTGCGTTTCTGCACTCAGTGGAACGACAAAGAAATGAAAGAAGATGCTTCCGGTTTGAAGACACCGGCCAACTTTGTCGACCTCCCTTGACGTGACGCCGCGTTCCATCGTAACCCATGGCACGCAGTGCGCTGAGGGATGGATTATATCTTTTCGTATTGTTAGCTCGTTCAAAAGGGGGTGTCGCCAGGGGCTCGGAAAGATCCCGAGTTTCGCCAAACTCGGGCCATCCTGCATAGCACCCAAGGTATTGCAAGGCGCCCTGCACAGCTCAGAGGTGGCTAACTATATAATCGAGTCAAATGTGGTTACTATTACCCACAGGTCGGCAAACTCACTCATGAGTCAACTCACTCAGACTCCCTCAGACTCAGATCGAGCCGTGAGTCTGAGTGAGTCTGGGTGAGTAATATTTTCGTGAGTTTGAGTCCGAGTGAGTCCGGTTGAGAAAATATTTTAGTGAGTCTGAGTCCGAGGGAGTCCGGTCGAGGAAAATTTTGGTGAGTCTGAGTCCGAGTGAGCCCTAAGCCCAAAATGTATTTCTTGAGTGAGTGAGTGAGCTCTACACTGTTTTGCCGTTGTATGGTTCTACTTACTCAACTGCAGCATTACTATCAGCGTTACGTAGGCTCAAGTTTATACTCAGGCCGAATAACGCATACTTTAAAGCACCAGCGTTCATACTCCAGCTCAATATTTAATGATCAGAGGCGTGAGTTACGGAGGAGGGGGGGGGTACCATGACCTCCCTTCTAGCCCCGAAAACTCTGTTCCGGGAATTTTTGATAAAAATATTTCATGTGAGTCATCTCTAAATAAAAGGTGCTTACTGGATTGCAACCACTGATATCCAATATTTGAAGGTACGAGATCAAAAGGCGTCAAGTAGAGCACCGATTATGCGAGATATTGGTGATAAAGATCATTGACACCAAGTTCAAAGAAGTCAATTGTACGCTAACGGACTCATGAGTCGGCTCACTCAGACTCAGATAGAGCCGTGAGTCTGAGTCTGGGTGAATCCGGCTGATAAAAATTTTCGTGAGTCTGAGTCCGAGTGAGTCCGGTTGAGGAAAATTTTGGTGAATCTGAGTCCGAGTGAGTCCCACGGGCAAAATATACTTCATGAGTGAGTCTGAGTGAGCTCCACTTGTTTTGCCGACCTATGCTATTACCTGTTCAATTTCTTCGTTTGAAATCGCGATGGTAACCATAACAAAAAAAGCCAGACAAAGCATACCATGGTGCGGCCTCTCGAAGGAAACGTTAAGTACATCAAGCCTACAAAAACCATCGTATTCATTGGCTTTTACAGCCTTAATCGCTAGCTTCTGCAGAATTGGTACACCTGCTTCCCTGTTTTAGAAAGCACACAAGTCGAGCATCGGAACACAGTGGTGGAAGCTGTGTTTTTAACTTGCCTGTCAAGGAGAAACCGCCCCGCTGAACCAAGCGTAAATGTATAAAGAAGCCGCTTCTATTGAGATCCATTGCTCTATAGGGATATCCGCTCTCAGAGCCACAATGAACCCCATTAGTAGCCCGTCGTTTCCTAACAGCAGCGATTCCTTTTGTCGTGAATGAAGAGCGTGGATCCCCTCGTATCCTGTATTCTCTCTACCACCACCCTCTCCACTTATCCTCCTCGCCCTTTGTTCGTACAATCTCTGCCTGCGTAGGTGCAGTTCAGGGTGGCCGATACCCGACTGCGTAGGGTCCGTGACTAGTGTTATGCCCGTCTCTGGGCCCTTGGAACAAAAATCTATGCAAATCCGCATTCGTGTACCTTAAGGTGTCAATGGGACCTTCGAAGGCTCTTCGGATCATCAGGTAAGGCGTCACAAGAATGTATTTCACAGAGAATACATGCAAGACAATGTGAACAAAACGAGGACTAAGGAAGATAATTATTGTTTGGGTTTTACGCCCCGAAAACCAGGAATATGCTTGTGAGGGACGCCGTAGTGGAGGTATCCGGAAAGTTTGGACCATCTGATTTTCTTTAACGTGCTCCTAAATCGAAAGTACACGGGCCTCTATCATTTCACCACCATCGAAACGCGGCCGCCATGGCCGGGATTCGATCCCGCAACCTTCAGGTCAGCAGTCGAGCACCGTAACCACTAGACGACCACGTGCGGTCAGACTAAGGAAAAGTGAACACGACAGTGCACGCGTTGTGTTTCCTCTCCCTTACTTCCTCGTTTTGTTCACGCTATTTTGCGTATATTCACAATGAATTCTTACGAACTTGCCCAGTTCGCAATCCTATTCAAGAATGTCTTTGTCTCGAAACTACTCGTCAATACGAGTGAGAGATTGGATCTCGGTCTAACCATTTTTTTTCATGACGTCTCTGTCTCCCCTACCCACTTGCCCAGTGCAGGGCATCAAAGTGGATATTCATTATTCCGTCTAACGTCTCAGCCTTCTACATATAATTTATTGCTGTGTGCTGACATGCTTATAACAATCAAAACCCCATGGTCATCTTTTTGCAAGCATTATTCCTCGTATTGAAAGAAACCAAGCATGATCTTGACAAGTGGGTGCTCCTCTGGCTACAGAAATGAACAGCGCGAAAAGGCGGGGCGGGACAAGGAGGCGAAGTCATTATAACACACACGAAAAGTGTTCGCACATTCAGCGACGTATGCAAATCTTCCCAGCATGACTCACATCCGGTACCTGATCAACCAATAGCGGTGGTGTACACAAACCACACAAGGGACGTGCGAGCACACGGTAAACATTGCCAGCTCAAAAATAAATGATGAGAGAGCCGACGCCCCCCTGCTGCTCGCCTCTTTCTGCGTCGCCTTCCAGGAGAATATATACCGACCTCGGAGAACTGCTGCGCGTAAATTTGGTGGCCGAGCGCTGGTTTGTTTGCACAAGAGATGCTTTTCTGTACACGTCAGCCATCCTCTAGAACAGCAACGGCACCACGTTGCCGTGCGCTCTAGTACGGCCTTATGTTTGTCGTGTACCTCGGCACATACATAGTACGCCAACTACATGGAATCAGATTAGATAAAAGGAGACGAATAGAGCAAAGAAGCACCTGATCTTGATGAGAAGTCTAGGCACTGGGCTACATTCTGCAAATGCGAAGAAACTTAAGAAACTTACTGAAGCACGTGTGTAGGGAATGTTTCCTGAGCAAGCCACAGTAGCATCGCCATCTGATATCGCGTACAACTGCTTCTGCATACTGCGAGCGCTCTGAATGGTAGTGTTGTATTTCTTTCCATTGTACAGTTGTCTACAGCATCCATACTCTTTGGCACCTGCATACCGCTTTTGCAACTAACATGATTTCATTCCTGTGTAACTGCATCGCTGCAATCGCGTTCAGTCCTCTCATCCATTACGCCCCGAAACCGATATGATTATGAGGGATGCCGTAGTTTAGAGCCACAAACAAAGTACCCGATTCTGCGGACGCTGCAATGGTGCAAGCAGCAAGGCTCCTTTTTTCTTTCATCTGCTTCGCTTCGCAAGAAAGTGTAGATAAGTATGGCGGCCAGTGCTGACGCATTCGGCTTCTGAAAAGCGGTATCGGACTAAAAATCACAGCATATCCACGGAGTGAATGATGATGAGTGGGTGAAGCTCCGGAGGTTCATCGGTAAGCCGTGAATCTTCCGTGAAATTCGCCCAGTACATCATCAAAGACGTGACAAACACTGTGTGTATATGTACAAGTAATTTATATTTTATTCGTGAGCCGTGATTTTCCGTTTTGTTTTCGTTTCTTCGTTGGTCGTGGTTACCGTTTACATAAGCCGTGGCTTCCGTTCCCCCCTTCATTATAACGGCTTTATGGTCGGCGAAATGGAGAGAGAGTGGTTCCTGGATGGGTCGTAGTCGAAAGTTTGCAAAGACGAGATCGATGCAGGTTCCTCGGATGGTGGTTGGTTGCATGTGGTCAAACGATATGCATGTGAGACCATATCGCGATGCCATGTGTTGTATGGCATCGCGATCGTCATCGTCATCATCGTCATCAGCGTCTTCGTTATGACGCATAGTGGGTACATGGAATCTACCCATATTCCATGTGCTGTGCCGTGATGGAAGCGTCATCGTCATCGCACTGGGGTGGCTACGACGACGACGACAACGACAACGCAGGACGACGCCGGACTAGCCTACGCCCTAAGGAGCTTCGCCCCTAAAACAGCTGGCAAAATAAGCGAAAGAACGAGAAAGAAGCCAGGTGCAAAAAACCTCATAGATAATATTCAGAGCCCTCCACAGCCTGCAATACCTGATGCCAGCCACTCGCGTTTCCATACCAGCTATTAGCGGAGGTCTCTAGAGATCGCAATTATTCGAAAAATTAAAGCCAGTTTCAAGCTTGTAGTATCTGAGTAAACAGCGGAGCTGGAAAGCAAACGCCACCACCTGGCGAACGCAGATTGAGCTCTTTTAGATGTGAAGCATCTTATGGCGAAGCTTAATCCGGTGGTGGTGGTGTGCCGCGTGCCCACCCTTACTGCGCATGCGCAAACCCTTTCTAAAAAATAAAAATAAAAAACCTCCTCTCCCCCCCTCTCTCCTCTAGGCATCCATCCCCGCGGCAACCACACCCTCACTGCGCATGCACCTCCCCTCCTACGCTCCCCCCTCTCTCCTCTAGGCATCCCTGCCCGTGGTGTCCACACTCCCACTGCGCATGCGCGTCCCCCCTCTCTCCTCTACGCTCCCCCCCCTCTCCCCTCTAGGAATCCCTGCCCGCGGCGTCCACACTCCCACTGCGCATGCGCGTCCCCCCCGCCCCTCTCCCTCCTCTCCTACGCTCCCCCCCCTCTCTCGCCTCGCGACGCAGACGCAGGCAGCGTCTGCTAGCGAGTTTCTTGGTTGAAAAAACCGACTGCTCGCGCTGCACAACCGTTCACTGGCCATCCCATATATATGGCAGTGGATCTCGACCTCCAAGGTGGTGCCGGTGGGAGATTTCTCCTGTGCGTTGTTGAACAATAAAAATTCGCAGCGTGTGCGTTAACTAAAAGCGGACTGCGGGTCTCTGTGTCCAGACGGAGTCGTCTGTCTCTCATTGCCCATTATCAGAGATTGGCATGTTCCAGCAGGAAACACCTCTCCATCACTGCGTGCTTTGCGCCTCCCCAGGTTTCTCTCCTGCGCAACGCCGCGATGAGCGCCAGCGTCAACGCCGCCGCCAGTGTAAGCGTTAGCGCCCGCTGCTTCACATCTACACATGGTTTCTTTCCTTCTTTCTTTCTTTCTTTCTTTCTTTCTTTCTTTCTTTCTTGTATTCTTTCTCTCCTCCTTACCATCCTCCTAATCCTCATGTCGCCCTTCCTCACTTTTACTTCTCTCTTCCACCCCTTGCTATATGATGCTGTGCATGGCTGCGCCATAGTTTATTATTGCGATAGCAATTATATGGACACTCGCGGCTGGTTTTCGCCGTCGGCGTCGGCGTCCGCGTCGGCGTCGGCGTCATTTGCCGTATATGTATATGTATATATATAATCTGCCCCGCCCGTGGTTCGTGAGCGTGAAAAGACGCGAGGGGGGGGGGTCCCTCGAGCGACCTTCGATTTTACGAGTGGGGGCGCGCGCGTTATCTCCCCCTTCTCGGCGGCCGACAGCAGGCGGGGGGGGGGGGGGAGGGGGGGGCGACGTTCGATTTTACGAGCGCGGGCGCGGGCGCGCGTTATCTCCCCTTCTCGGCGGCCGGAAGCGGGGGGCCGGTGTACCGTTCTACGTGCTGCGCTCTCAACGCGAAGAGAATTCTCTTAAACAAGCGTTTTCTAGAGTTGCGTGAGATCGGATCCAAAAAAGAGTTAGCTGCCAGCCTCACTTCGTATAACATTACAATTTTTTGCTATCGCATTCATTGCTTCACCCTTGCGGTGAAACTGTGACTTTTTCTCTCACCTTCTCTTTTTTTCCTCCTCCTCTCCCTCCAACCCACCCTCACTTCACATTCAACTACCCTTGCTAAACTACCCTTATATAAGCCTATGCTATAATTTACCCAATCCCCTCCTCTTTTCCTTCCTCCTCACCCTCACTTTTCTTTCCCACCCCTTTGCTATACTATACTATGCATGACTATGCTATGCTGGGAGCTTCTTAGCACATACCCGCTTTCTGTGGCGCACACCCACCGAGTTTTGCACGGACGACAACGGCAAAACAGCAAGCTTAAACAGCTCCGATGTTAAAGAGAGAAAGGAGCCCAACGCAATATTCCAAATACACGATAAGGGGAAATGGAAGCAAGCTTATTTGAGGTATAAGTAACACAATATCGATAAAACGCAACCCTATAATAATCAACCAGCCGATCACTGCACTACACAATCGATCGACCAATTGATTGACTGATTGATTGATTGATTGATTGATTGATTGATTGATTGATTGATTGATTGATTGATTGATTGATTGATTGATTGATTGATTGATTGATTGATTGATTGTCTGATTGAAAGATTTTAACGAAATGCATTACAGAAGGAAGGATGGTGACCTAGACGACCGCAAACCCTCTGACCCTGGCGGCCACCACGTCTTCACGCCGCTGCCGCCACTTAGACGGCAGGAAGAGAGCTGCTCCTCAATGTATCCTATTTTTCTATGAAAAAATCTCTCGAAGTACCGGGTGCGATCTCTTGGCTACCTTGATTCTCTTGTCAAGCTCAGTTGCATGCTTTGGGCCTATGGCCTAATTATTACCGTCAGTTGCCCTTTTTAGTTGAATACATTAGTGACGTCTTCTTTGCCCTCATTTTCCTACTGTTATCATTGTCGTTGTGGTCGCTTTACTGTCATCACTGTCATAGCTGCCACCGCAAGAAGGCAGAATGCCTGCCTGTACGCATGAAATGTGGTGACAGAGACTGTAAACGGAACGAACGAGGTGAGTGGTCACAAAAACTGAAGTAAAGTGAATGCAAAGCATCAAAGAAGGCCGCAGGAAAGCGAGCGGATAATCTAAGAAGGGCCTACGTAATATAGCCAACTGCTGCTGATCTTGTGAACGCGAGCACTTCTGCAAACAGCCTGGCTGTGGCTCAAACCACCCTTCCTGCCAACCTCAGTTTGGACGATTGGCAAAGAATCCAGCAGCAAGGGAAGGGAGGGGGATAGAAAAAGAGAGGGGGTGAGGAGTAGCTCCGTTTATCAACTCGACTCAGTAATGCTGTCCCTAAGTTGCGCCTGTTATAACCGCTGGCTAGAAAACTTCACACAGTGAACGCTACTACGGAAGCACAAAAACTTATATACAGTGAGTCGACGCTGAGCCACCCTCTCTGTGCTGACCCGAGGTACGAAAGTGCGCATGCGCTCCGGCGTTTTCTTTATTTACATACAAGGTGCCAGGCGGAGCGGCGGCCATATAGAACGCGCACACAAGATTGCTCCCACCTCTCTCGCCGCTGTAAGGAACGAGCCATGACAACTTTGGTTGGAGGCCTACAGTGAAGTCATAGAAGTGCACTTACCCTGCTATTCGGTAGGCATTCATGAGCTGAGCGGGAATGCCTGAATATCAGTGCGTGTCCACTGAAAACTAAGAAAAAAGAAGTTACGCTCGAGGGGATGAACGAATGAGTTTGTGCGTGTGTGCGGAGGGGGGAAGGGGGGGGGGGGAGGTGTCTCACAATGCTATTGGTTTGGCGGGGCGGGAGCCGGAGGAAGACTGGAATAGGGGAGGAGGCGTGTGGGGGGCGAAGAAGCCGGGCGCAGTTTGGCGCGAGCGCTGAAGCCCAAGCGCCAACGCAATCCTGAGAAGTGGGGATATCGCCTGGGCACGTATCCGTGATAGATCGCCCGATCCTGGCGAACTCAGCGCCATCGGAAGAAGGAGTCCCGTTTCAAAACATCCGCGCTGCTGTATGGCAGTTTGAGGGGTGCGCGCCGCCGGCTTTTTCTATGGGCGCTAGACATTAGACACCTGGACGGGGGAGGCCATCAACGGTGCAACGGAACGCCGGGAGGCCTCCGGAATACCTTTTCCTCTCTCTCTTTTTGCTTACAATGCTTCCGAGATGCAGTGGGGTGGATGCAATAGTAGACGTGAACGGGCAGTATAATGCCGACATTAGGGTCGGTTATTTCGCGAATCACATACAGTCTGAAGTCTTCCAATCGACTGGCACACGATAAAATTTATTTATTTATTTATTTATTTATTTATTTATTTATTTATTTATTTTACGAACACGCACACAAAACTGTACGGTGGGGAGTGGGGCGTACAAAACCAAGTTTACCAGGCCTCTGTGAGAAAACCGCAAAATATGATAGAGCAGTGGGTAGGCTGATTCACAATCTGGTGGAAATTGTCGTCACAAGTTAGGCCGATCAACTGCGATGTCACAGGGACAAGGGTAATCCAAAGGAAACAGAATTTCAGAAGAAGACGGAGGCTTGAAGTGATAAGAAACATTTTCGATGAAGGACTTGTGTTCTTTATGTCCCCTTCTCGAGATGTGTACTCCAGAGACACTTCCTTTTAGTCAATTTCTCATCATGACGAGTGTGGCAGAGATGCTTCCAGTCGATGAACGTGAAAGTGAACTAACCGCATATATTAAGGACGTCGACTCGAATATTTAAAGGCGAAAGGGCGAAATGTAGACAGTATTTTAAGACTCGCGTTTTATTGTCGTCAAGGCCTATTTCAGCTTATCACATTCGCGAATACACGCTTTCGCACGCTTTCGTGAAATTGTGCATTGACTTGTCTCCTTGAGAAAACTACATCTGATCCCCTTTGCAGGTTTCACAACACATGTATGCGGTCGCCAGCGCACTCCATCGTCGAATATCGAACGACGGGAAAGTGAATGGAACTTTCTTAAATCAACGTGCGCGCCATTCTGCGCAACAGCTTTTAAGTACGCACGAGGCAGGCATCATTTCGCAAAACAGGGACATTGCATTGGTACAATTTTCCTTTCCTTATACGTCATTATGTGACGCACGCCGAACAAAGCTTAATGATTTTCCGAACGCACTATACGGCCAGCTCATTTCGGATGCCCAAGATTAAGCCGTCGTAGCTCGGGCTGCGCATTTCGTAGGTAGACCAATGTGTAGGTCCAAGCGTCAAAAACAACAAAACCACGCAAGTTTAACAATGTCTGTCCTTCCGTTCGGCTCACCACTGCCTATACGAATCGTACCAATGTCGTCGGCGTTATGACCGAAAATACTGAGATTATCGTGTTCTAATCAGGCACATTAATCTGCTTTGTGGAGGCCTTCCATATCGTCGGGGCTCATTACCGAAGAACGAGAACTGCACGTTCTCGTATGCATTACCCAGTACATCTCGGGTGCTTGGAAATCAGATACGACGCCACGCGCGGTCGTACATGTAGGCCTAACTCTTCTTCGGGGAGACATGAAATCAGACAACGCACAAAGAGGAAAAAATAAAGAAAGCAGGTCATTTGTAATTACCATCGAAGCCGACTCATGACCTGAGTAGCATAAGAAAATATTAAAGGGCTATGAAACAACGTGAAAACAACGTATAGAAAAGATGTTCAGAAAAAAAAAACTGTCTTGTGGAATCCCACAAGGTAACCTATCAGGTGCGCGCGCTCCTAAATAAGATCACTGAAGCCTGAAAGCCAAGAGCTGGTAGATATTTATGAAATCACCCGCGTCTAGTGTTCCAGGATAATTGAGGCTAGACCGAAATAACGATTTGTTCATTAACTTTTAGTGCGTTTTACGCGTCTGCCGTATCGGATACTCCCGAGTACCAGCAATGTGCGTAGCTCAATTCTAAGCCAGAAATTGTTGTTGGTATACATAAGCTTGGTCTTGGAATTCTGCATAACTACATTCTAGATTAAGGGTCTATGCTTACAAAAATCGAAGCCATGACTTCAGCCTAAGATGTTGACACTGTTCAGCATAAAAACATGCACACTGAATACGCCATGACGGATTTGAGAGATTATAGATTAGACGGTATGTACATTAATTCCAGTATCTATTGAGATGTGACTTTACTCTGCCACTCGGGACATGTTTAATTTATTTTATCTAGAAGATACTGTAGGCCTAATGTGTTGCATACACTTGAGGAGGGATGATATATACGTACGCGATAGAACTGTAAACGAACATGCGATGCATAAAAATTTGAGGAACCTCACGGCAGCAGTGTTAACACAATGATGCAGAAAAGACAGAATGGAAACTCCGCACAGAAAGAAAACATCTATAAACCAACAATATTTCACATTCAAGAGTAAACTCTAGCTTTTGAGAGGGAACTATAAAGAGAACATTTCGCAAACTATGTAACATGAAACTGTCAGAGCAGTCGCCAACCAATCATTCTAAGGTCAATACGCGATAACATATCATGATAAGGTCGTCGTACATAATATACGAATATAGATCGAGTGTTGTCAACGAGGAGCGCTAGGTTGCCCAGCAACGACATCCACGTGATTCTCTGGCGGCTCCTTCGGAGCCGTAATGTTAATATTGAAATAATACGGCAAATGAAGACAAACCGCCGACAGAATGTTCCCGCGCACTGCCTGCCGGATACTGGCTGAATATCCACTGATAACATGAACCCGGTAAATAACTCTCTGAACGTAATCAGGACCACTGAAGATTTACTCGCTTAGAATCCCGAGAATGTGGAAGCCGTTTACCCTGCTGCGTTAGCCTTCTGACACTAGCACCAGATACTTGCTCCAACGCCCATGCGGTAAATTTCGACCGTGGCTGTAGAAAAAAAAAAAAAAAATATATATATATATATATATATATATATATATATATATATATATATATATATATATATATATATATATATATATATATATATGTATATATACTTAGCCGAAGCTTGCATTAAGCTGCTCAAGGTTTGAAACTTCGAAACTGGACGATTTTGAAGAATAGTTTCGTTGCTTCTAGGTTGTTTCCAGGCCTTAGCTAGGTGATAAAGGTTGTTTCTAGGTTGTTGCTAGTCTTTAGTTAGGTGGTGCTAGGTTGTCTCTACATCGATTCTCAGCGCGGAGACGTTCGAGTAAAACCACACAGTCACAGACATGACACGGATGTCCAAACTCCAGAGACAGAAACTCGCGCTGAAACCAAGCGTTCGCACCTCTCATAGATCTACGGGTACGTCGGCCTTCCATCGCTTCAGGGGTCTTCTCGCAGCCGCCATCGCATTTCCCGTTCCCTAGCACTGTTTCGTTGTACGTACTCGAGGACTCCGGCTCACCGCCATCGCTTCGCAGCCATTTGTCGGGCTCAGTATTTCCTTCTTCAATTTTAGGTGGAGCAGTGGTGAGTAATGGAATTTACCCAATTTCTGTGGCACATACCTGTTTATGATAATGACAGTTTTCTGATAAGGCAGCACACACAAATTACGGATAGCTTAAAAGCTTTACCATTAAAAAAAAAAGGCGAACAAGAGCTGTCTTTGTCTGGCGTCGCTGCACCCGAACTGAAGATCGAAGCGACAGCGCCCACGTGCTTAAAAATGGCAACGACCCTCTATTCTAAGGATACCGTTCCAAGTTGTTGCGTTTCACTTAGAGTGATCACTGAGAGAAGCGCTAGCGGTTCTTTTGTAAAAAAAATAAATAAAAAGAAAGCAAACAAAAGTATCGCAATGACGGATTCGTGATTGCTGCTAATGTATGTTGCATAGGATTAGCGGAGACTTTTGATTCCGCTGGGGTTCCCCTATGACGGGGGCTTCAGTGGGGCTCTTGGCAGAGCAAGACAGGTTACTTGAACTCACATAATTTATTTTTGAATAGAATAAGCGTGCTCTCGATATTCCACACATAGTCCGCTCGTGCCTAACGCTTACTCAGAAAAAGCGCTCTACACGAAATCTCAGTTCAGAGGTCAAATGAGATCATATTCGAGGCCCTCCTTCTTACGGTGGGCTTTATGTTTATCGCTGCACACAAAAATATCAAGAATAACTTAGAGATCCCATTTTCACGACATACGTCGTAAGAAAGGAATGCTTGCTTCGCAGACGTGTGACAGTTTTAAGTGATTAATCACGTAGAGTCCGAGTAAAGTTACAGCACAAACCATAATTCGTTTACCCCGAATTCAGAGCTCACCAAGGGCCTTAATTATGTTGTTCGGTATAACTTCACTTTTCTTATAGTTTGGGTGAGGTGACACGTGGTTCCCTTTCGGTTTATCCATTACGAAGCACCAAGGGTAACTTGTGACATAAAAAAAAATTTAACGATATGCTTTGTCTGCATGGTTTCGCATACAAACACAACTTTTGTTTTGATCATTCTCTGTTTAACACGACCACTTTCCAGCTTTGTGAAGTTGTTCTTTCGAGTTTTAAAAAAAATATGCGCTCTATTCGAAAGAAAAGAAATACAGTGGATCAATGTGCAATACCAAATTGCTTCTAGATTAGTAAGTTCATACCGAATCACTTCGAACAGAAGACCGCAACTTCATTAGCTATTCATGTGCTCTTTCTACAAAGCCGTTGTCTGTCTTTATACTTCATTGACCAAATAAAAAGTTCACCGACGAATTTGATACTCTGAAAGAATGGATGAACGTTTCATGTTGGGGTAACGTTAAGTGCGTTTTGATGTTTTGGCTATCCGCAGCTGTAGCAATGTAAGATTCGTTACATATTGCCAGAGAAACTGCCAGTGCTCGAGGGCTACGCGCACCACTCTGTGCATTGCAGGCGTCGCGAGCCAAGCGAAACACCGACAGCCCCGTTACGACAAGCGAAGCCAGCTGAGGTGCACCTTCCAGCCCTGCATGCGCATGAGCTCCGACCGAGGGGCGAGCGCGCGTGACGGAGGAAGAGAGCGAGGTTAAAGGCCAGTGGCTCTTGGTATCGACAGACTCCGCGTTCGCTCTATTTCGCCCTCGTTCGCTCTATCTGCTACGACCGAGGGCGATGCCGATCAACGCAGGAATGGGCGCCTAAGAGATGGGCTCTAAAACAACTCGCGGTGAAATAAAGGTAAGTTCGTTTTATATTGCGGTGCATCCAAATATTAAAAAGCTGTGATAAGGTTCTGGATGCAGACTCGTTTTCACCTCTATATACTGGCAGGTCGTAGTTGCTGATTAAGTGACATTCGAGATCAACGAGCATAAAGGGTAGCTCATACTAGCAGTTGGTCTAGCACACTGCTGACCACGGCAGTGGGAAACACTTTCCCTTTGCCCCTAAAGCAAATGATACGATCCCAAGACGCAGCATACACGGTAGCACGCAACGATGCATGTAAGGGGTGCGGTCTAAATACCACGTGTGAGGACTTACCTGGTCCGTTTCTCACGCCCGTTCTTCACAAACTGGAGCGAATGGTGGAGCCTCGCCTCGGACTTGTCCGTCAATGTAGCCCCAATCATTTCTTCTAGACACTGCCGTCAGTGCCTTCAATAGCCGAGCCAGTCTAGCTTTCGAGGTTCCAGTCATTATGAAATTATGGAGAGGAGCGCACTGTGTGTGCAGTCGAAGGCTGGCTGGATCCGTCATGGGTTCTCTTGAAGCGCTGCAATAAAAAGGGAGAGAACACAAGAAATGACAGAACCACATCTGTCGCAGTAGCGTGTTTTAGTTAAGAAAAAAAAGTTATGTTAACTAAAGCCGACGCAAAGAAATACATAGTCGATGTATATATACATAATTAAAGTATTTCTATGTACTGTAACTGGGACAATAATTATAATACGATGTCGCATAGTTGCGTAATATTTCTGCATTTGTTCCGTTATATCATTTGTCCCATAGTGAAAAAATGGTTTCTTCTCCAGACTTTTTCATTTTTTGTGATGGAGGCCTGCTTCCTTATTTCGAATTGGTGATGTTGATAAATACACCACTTTCACTTGTTCACATAGCCCTCACAGACGTGTGGAGTGGAGATGGGTGAAAGGGAGGTCGATCAGACAAGCGTCTGGTTGGGTACCCTACTTAGAAAAAGGATAAAAGATCAAGGGTCAGAATGGGGCACGTGTGACTGTCCATTACACACCTACAGTGGACCACTAAGCTCCATCGATTTCAAAAAGAGTAGCTAAGGCCCGCGTTGCTTTTCAAGCCTGCAACGCGTACGATGATTGTCCACAAATCTTTTGCGCTCACAATGGTCTATGGGGTAATTTTTTAACCGAGTTCGAATGAAGTAGCGATGTATGTTGCCTCAGGCGTGATTGGAATGAAGGGCGTATAGTTTTGAGCTTCTAATTGAAGCCGATGTCAGAGTTGCCCTTCGTGGCAGACACTCAAATAGGCGCTACTTTTCTGTTTATTGAAAACGCCATAAATGTATTTTGCATAAATTTTTTTCTCCAACCACAGCATTTATTAAGGCGAGAGCCTTAGATGCCTGATCAATCGCGAACGTTGGCCATCGGCGTCGGGGGCGTCGGCGTCAACGTGACTGACTCAAAAAATTATCATCATGTAATGACGTGACCTTGCAACGTCCTCAGGATGTCACAGGTCACCAAAATCTGTGATGTCATTATGACGTCACATAACGTGACATCACATATTGACGTCATCACATGACATTGTCGCATGGTCGTAGGTGGGCCGATCACGGAGGCTGTGCAAAACCCGGAGAGGTGCATATAGCTTTCGGAAGGGGGGCGTGAGAGGATCAATACATAGACTGCGAAGAAATGACGCAACGCAAGGCGAAAAAAAGCAGGAGGACAGGAAAAAGCGTCACTTGCAAGTGGGTTTACTTGAAGACAGCCTCCTTTTTATTCATACAGTGCAGGCAGGTGCGGCAGGCAGGTCCTTGACATGTTTTATTAAGAAGATGGCTCTCGCCTTCGAGTCGTCTTGAGCGAATACATAAGAGGCCCTGTTGACGTCATAGAATGAGCCCAGACAGCACAAATGCTGCCAGCTACCCTGTGTCTCATGAACAAGTCATAAAGTTGCAGATTATAATTACATGCACTTATGAGGCATTTTTTTACGCTGATTTCTTCTTGCTTTAATGTTTGTTTATGCTTCATCCTTGACTAGAACCTCTATAAAACGTCCAATTATTTCAGATTAAGTAAGATGCCGTTCTTTGTAAAATCCGCCCGTCATTAACGTGACCGTCACATCACGCAATGCTGGTGCGATGCTTGCACCACGACGTGCTTCTCCATGCACGCAGCTTCCCCATTTTTTCCCTAACAAGAAGTAGGCATGCCTGCACTGCCACGTTGTACCCGCGCTGCCTTTTGCCCTCCCTCCATACCTTTTTTGTGCCGGCATGTGCTCGGGGGCACGCTCTCGCGTGCCATGATTATCACGCCGTGGGACGTCGATCGATGCCTCAATCAAGTGGCGCCCTGCGGCAGTGAAATTCGCAAACTGCTGCCGTCGGTCAACGGGTGCGAGAAGGGCCGCGACCCGGGTCATCCTTTATTTCTTCGTACGCATACTTTTACTTCCACTTCCTCACCTCACATTCTGGTCTTGCCCCCTTGCCCTTTCCACTTGTGGCTGTGGTCTATAGCTCAGAAAATCCAGCGACTGGTGATCGCTAGCGCCGCGCCGGAGAGCGAACGGCCGCAGCTAGTTTACATTGTAATTTATTCATAATCACGCGATGAACGAGCACCGAACTTTGTCTGCAAGGTGTACCAGAAGTGTCCAGTCTACGGCTAAAACCACTGCCCAGTATTTCAGCATTAAGTGGACAATCTAGGAAAGAGTACAGTGAGTGAGTGAGTGAGTGATTGAGTGAGTGAGTGAGTGAGTGAGTGAGTGAGTGAGTGAGTGGTGAGTGAGTGAGTGAGTGAGTGAGTGAGTGAGTGAGTGAGTGAGTGAGTGAGTGAGTGATGAGTGAGTGAGTGAGTGAGTGAGTGAGTGAGTGAGTGAGTGAGTGAGTGAGTGAGTGAGTGAGTGGTGAGTGAGTGAGTGATTGAGCGAGCGAGTGAGTGAGTGAGGCTCCCTCACGACCAGCAAAGAGGAGAGAAGGAGACTATGTGTAATACTTACCGTACTGCAAATATTTTTAAAAGTTGCACAAGCTTTCGCACTCGCGGAACTGTAATAATACTAATTGTTGGGATTTAACTTCCCAATACGACGATATGATTATGAGAGACGCCGTAGTGGAGGGCTCCGGAAATTTCGACCACCTGGAGTTCATTAACGTACACCTATATCTAAGTACACGGGCTTCAAACGTTCCCGCCTCCATTGAAAATGCGGCCGCCGCGGCGGGGATTCGATCCCGCGAGCTTCGGGTCAGCAGTCGAGTACCCTAACCACTAGACCATCATGGCGGGTCTCGCGGAACTGTCGACGTCGCGTTTGCTTACAGGAAGGTGAATGTGCAACAGAATATCAATCCTCGGCTAACCTAGAAAGGCGTATGAATTCCGCGATGTGATTACGGCAAATTTTCTGGGTAGATAAATCATCTTTTAGCAAAATGCGAACGCGGTAGTGATCTAAAGGAACTATTGCGATATTTACATGCACCTCTTCACTACACCATTTCTTTAAAATTTATGCAAATATTTTTGAGCCTTTAACCAATCGCAATCAGCGCCTGCATAACACGCGGAGAGACAAAAAGAAAGAAAAACACAAACAATCAATTTAAAAGCGTGTTCTCTGTACGGGGGTGATCACATAACATGGCAGTTAAACTAATTTAAGAAATTGTAGGAGTCCCGACGTGATCAAAACATCAAAACATAAGGCAAAAATGGACGACTGCCCACTAATGAAACACCTCACCGGCAACACACTTCTGCTATGCATTGCGGATGTCACCTTAATGAGTACTTTCCAAAACCTTGCGTCAGGTTAGACCTCCGGACATCTGAAACTCAGAAGAGTGGGGTTGCATCAGGGTTTCGAAATTTATAGCTGAGATTTCTAGCTTCAGGTTTGCGACACCCCATAAATTGCTCAAGAGACCACTAGTGGGAGTGGCATAAGGAGTGAATACTGCGTGGCACTTCTGTCAGCGTGATCTGGAGTTAAGCCACATCACCGTTACCAGTGCGTAATACGGAGGAATGACCAACCGAAGAGAGGAGAGTGTTTAACAAATTGATAAAGGTTAAATTGAAGAGGTTCTTCATTGCTGGGTCCTCACATTAGCAATACCAGTCCTGTGCAGAGCGATTACTATTTCGCCGACTGCGCTCGAATAAGGGTAGTGCGAGTTACAAATGAAGGCATCGCTTCCAGTCGATTAACACAATTAAGTGTATCCGAAAGCGGTGACTGCGGCTGACCTCTCTTCACTTAGTCTCAGCACCGGCTCTTCTCCTAAAAAGCACGAGCGAAAGCTGAACCCCGGCAGGCCTCAGATTGTGGGCCTCGATTAAGGACCAGAGACAGATTTGCGTCGTTCGCAGGCCTATCGCTCCTCTGTCAGAGTCGCTTTTGTAGAAAACGGTTCCCTGCTACGCCGTCAGCGAAGTTCAGCGGCACCACCAGCCACACCAAAGGGCAAATGCGTTGGTTTCGGAGACCCGAAACGCGATTAGACGGGGCTGCGGCGTAATTGAAGCAAAGTGAGACAGGGGCCCGCTAACAAGTTTCAATCGCTGTCGCAGTGGCAGCCTTCCATTCATCCGGCCCATCAGTGCCGGCTGGTGTACATGAAATGGAAGGGGAGACACAGGTCGTCCTACTCACGCGCCAATATAGCAAACACGAACTTGTTAGTTCTCATTAGCGTTCATAGAATCATCAGTGTGTGGCTTGCACCCACTTTATGAAACCTAAGCCAGCAAAAAAAAAAAAAAAATATATATATATATATATATATATATATATATATATATATATATATATATATATATATATATATATATATATATATATATATATATATATATATATAAAAAAACGGTCTCCTGCTCTTTCTTTCATGTTCAATGGAACCAATTTGACATGGGATTAAAAGTTCCGCCTACCATAGACAATCCCAAGTAATATAAACAATCTCTAACGGCTACTTGTCTGAGTGTGTGCGTGTGTGTGTGTGTGTGTGTGTGTGTGTGTGTGTGTGTGTTTTGTAGCGCATTGCCTAAGGCTCTAGAGGAGACATCATTCATATCGAAAGCATTGCCACCGATATCAAAAACCTTACAAGGTCCTTATGCTTTCCGCTAAAACGACTCGAAAGCGGAAGCCTTTCGTGTTCGTTTCTTCTCACTCGATGTATGGAACCCCTCCCGCCCTCATCCAAAATCTTTCTCCACATAATGTGGTTTTGCACTGCCTCCAAGATCGGAATCATTGTACGCTTGCTGACCCTCACCTGCTCTTGCACTGCCTCCGTGTTCTGCCCACCTTTGACCAGGCGATTATGTCACGTGATAATTCAACATGTGACGTCACGATATGTGACGTGATGATGATGCCACAGTGACGTCACAAATTTTGGAGATCTTTGACGTCATGCTGGCGTCGTACGGTGACCCCATCACATGACGATTATTTTTCGCATACCTCGTGTTCACGTCGCCTACGTCGACGGTTAATTTTTGCGTTTGATGCGGCATCTAAGACTTCCTCCTTAAAATAACTGAATGCTGCAGAAATCGCTATTAGATATTATAACTAGAGGCCGGATTTTTAGGCACTAAAAATCGAGTTTTAGGCGCCAAAAATAGGCAGGCAAAACAGAGTTTTAGGCCCCCAAAATCGTAAATATAGGCACAATAAATTTTTACAAGAACTCAAATTTTCAAAGAAAGACGTGCGTGACCTGTGTTTATGACAGGAAAGCAAACAAATGTTATAGTTTATGATGGCACAAAGGCGTTAATGGTTTAACACAGCCATGCAATTCTCCTTCTTCCCGCACAGGTTTGCAGAACATGGAGTCTCCTTTTATTGTCCAGCATTGTGAGTTAAGCGTCCAACGTCCAATAAACATGCTCCTGGGTCTGTTTCTTTTCGGCATGGCTGAGAAAGGCAGCACAGGATCCAATAGCCAGACCGCTAAAACGCCAGATCTTAAGGGTCTGTTAGCCTCGTATTGGCCGGGTCTAATCGCGCAGGGTCAATTTCTCCTCTTTGTGTGAACACCATAAAGGGCCCCTTACCAGATTTGAGCGTTTCAAGCTAGAAGTGTAATGCATGTACTGCGCGCTAACGATCACATCTGACAAGATTTGCAACGCTACGCATCCCGGAAAAAGGTGAAATGTCAGACTGAACGCCGCTTGCCCTTAATCTCACGGGCGCGCGCACCAATATGGAGGAGGTGACGTGCAACATGGAATGGTCCTGTGTACGTCACAGTAGTACGTGACACTGCGAGAATTATTCGAGACAACATGTGTAATTTGTGCAATCTGTTGCTTGAATAGAAGAATGAAAGTTGATAGAAATATTAAAACATACAAACGGAACGTGTGCGCGTTTTTATTATTATTTTTTTTTTCAAATCGAGCGCGATGCAAGACTTAGCTGCCTCCATTTCGTTTGCGTTCATGCACTCGCCGTTCCCGCGTCGTGCCGGCGCCAGCCCTGACAACGCTTAGGATGTTTTTGGTGCATCGTCCCTTACAGCAGTTCAAGCGGTGCGACGTCCTGTGTCGTGGTGAGGCTACATGATCCATGCCAGCATCTCCAAACGCTTAGAGGGATCCATCCCACAGAAACAGGCAGCACACTAGAGAGAACGCCGAAACGATACAACACCGCTTGTGTGCACGACCTGACTTGGGCATGTCATGTGCACAAAGTGTAACCTTGCGTGCGCATGACCTGTTGATGCGTCTACGTCGTGTGATCTTCCGGCTCCAAGTTGCTCTGATACCGAAGAGGGCAGGGAAGGAATTTGGCTTGCGAGTGGCAAAAGTTTCAATCATGCTTCCGAACTTTTTAATTGGTAATGAACCAATTAAAAAGTTCTTATGGTACAACGCTCTTCATTGGGCACGCAAACAGTTCCAGTCTAACTAAAATTTCTCATGTGACCTGGTGAAGCGTTCTTTAAGAAGTAAGTTACAAACGAAACAAAAGCCATGTGCACATCTGATTTTTTTTTACCTAAACTCTACTTTCCCCTGACGGCACTCTATGGTTTCGCATTCGTTGTCCATCTTCCTGCTGCTGCGCACAGGCACCTCCTGTTCCCTGCCCCCCCCACCACACCAGGTCTTCAAGGAGGTGCTTCATTTCCTTGGGAACACTGGACTGGAAAACCGGCTGTAAAAGCCGCCCGCCACGCCCTCTGCCGTGGACGCCACTCTACCTCTTCTTCTCCTGTCCTCTTCCCACCTTTATTTTCCTCTCCCCATTCCACTGTAAACGCTGGGACGTGCTCCCATGTGGCTTGCAGAAATCGCGTCTTTTCCTCTACCCCCTGCTCCAACCGTTCGCGCCATGTCAGTGCGGTGGGGTAAGGTGGTCGGCGCCTCCAATTTCACTGCTGCTAGCGATTGCTTTCCAGAAATTTGTTGAACTAGGGATCTAGGTTGTTGCACCCCATAAAGTTCCGAAACGTCAATTTTGCCCGGTAACATGAATTACGGTCTCAAACTGTACTCGAAAGCAAAATTTGAGGCTAAATAGCATTCATATAGGCACAAATTTTGAAAATAGGCATTTATAGGAACTTGTAGACATTTAGGCACAAACCCCAAAAATAGGCATTTATAGGCACTATAAAAACACTATAAAATCCCTCCTTGACCCCTAATCCATGCTCATATATCAAAGTGTCACGATAGGAAGGCAAGGAACAAAATAGGCATTTGCCTAAAATCCGGTCTCTAATTATAACATCTTATTCGTGCAATTAGTCTCCTAGAAATGAACGATTTTCTGTTTATATGTAAATATTTTTCGAGAACACTCAGAGACAACTGGATTACGAAGAAAATAACATCATTTGTATCAGACATCTTTACGAACAGATGTGAGCACCTCCAGCGACATGAGTACTCACAGTTGTAGGGACTTGTAACGTACGAGGCGATGGGAATACCAGCCTTCTTTTTTCGCGGCGCTCCAAAGAAAACCTCTGCCGGTGCCCTTGTCATTGCATTCGACTACCTAAGTGATTTATACGGTATGTTACACATATTCTGAAGAGAAAAGGAAAAACATGGTATTCATTACATTGCGGAACCATCGAACGTGATACTGAGATACTTGTTACAATAAGCGATGCATTCTCGCTACCTTAGCATTTATTAATGTTATGCGAAGAAATTAAACGCATCAAGATAATTAGGCTTACGTGCGCACAAATTAAGAAAAACTTGAATAAACAAACCCTTCGACACAAGTAATTGCAAAGTTGGCTTCTTCCACTAGCAATGATGTTAAACGTAAAGCACGCTTTACAGGCGCCCAATAGTGCAAGAGCACTTTTGCGAATCGCCCATTGGAAGGTTGGCTGGAAGGAAAACGAGTAGAACACTCAAAAATAAAAAGAAAGTGCAAAATATGATTAATAAATTAATTAGGACGTCCTGATTCAATGCATGAAGTACGAAATACGTCTAATTTGTAGGCAGTCAATTATTTTTACCAGCACTAGTTTGTTTAAATTCAACCCCAAAAAACTCACTCGATCCCTTATACATTTGCCTAAAACGACTTGAAGGCGAGAGCCATCTTCGTCATTTTCATCTTAGTCAACTGCATTGATTACCCGCCCCCTCCCCCACCCTGAAAACTTTCTGCACCCAAAGTGGTTTTGCACTGCCTCTGGGATCGGGGTCATTCTGCACCTAACGTGGTCTTGCAGTGCCTCCGTGGTGGTCCTTGACAAAAAGACGATGTCATGTGATGACGTCCTCATGTGACGTCATGAGGACGTCATGAGGACGTCATGATGACGCCACAAATATTTGTGACATGTGACATCACGTTGATGTATTGGGTAACGTCATCCCCTGATGACTTTTTTTCATCCCTCGTGTTGACGCCGACGTCGCCGAAGGTCACATTTCGCGTTCAATGAGGCATCTAAGGTTTTATCTTTAATAACAGTGCACTTGTCTTTCGGGACTCCGCATGCATATAAACGAGACTACCGCAAAGCGGAAATCGTGGCGCCGACGCCCACCTCAGCACCAGAATACCAGGGCCAGCCAGTTAGCACAGTGTGTTTCATTCTTCTCTGAAGAAGGATGAAACAATTTTTCCAACTATAGCAAGAGCTTTGTTATGCGATCTGGCACTAGCATGAGCAAGAATTTTTGAAAAGTATCATTGTACCTGGGATGTACTGACCTTAAAATATTAACAAAATAAACTCTTGGCAAATTCGCTCCTCGTTAAACACTCTCTCTAATGGCTATAGCAAAAAAATCTGCTTTACCTAGCTTGATATAATGCTAAATGCAGTTTTCGGGGTGGAACTAATAATCCTTGACTTTATTCAACTCTTTGTTCTTCTTAGAAGCATACTTGAATCTTGGCATGGTGGACAGATTGTCAATTTGTTGATTTTTTATAATCAACAAAGGTAATTAAATAGAAGAAAAAAGAGAGGGGGAAAGGATATAACTGAACCATCTTCTTTTCTGGGTCCCCGACTCTGCCGCTTAGCCATTCCGAAAAGCATAGTGCACTCAACTAGTAGCTTCACAGTGAAGAAGCACGTTCTACCCGGTCAAGGAGAGAGGAAAGATTATAACTGAATAAAAAAAAATTTTGCCATGGTCCTCGAATCTGCCACTAAACAGTTCGCAAAACACAGTACGTTTAAGCAGCAGCTCCACATTGACGAAGCCATTTATACTGGGTCATTCCACTACCGAAGCACTCATCTTTAAAAAAGCAGAGTAGGCATCGCAGCCCCCATTCCTCACGGTTCCTCAATTCTTTCTGTCGCTTTATAAAGTAACGTAGAGAGAACAAAAAAAAAACGATGCAATTTAAAGAGAAGCGATTCCATAACCGGTTAAACAAAAAGAGAAAGGAAAGACGAAGGAAGCGTACGTTGACGCAACAGCCCTGCTCGAAACAAAAACATCGCTTTGATAAAAGAGACAATCGTGGCCTGAACGAAAAAACCATGCCATGGGGAACACACTGTGGGACAGGAGTTTCGTGGAACTGTGATAGACTCACTTCGGCCATCGATCATCAGACTCACCGGTACCGTTTGAAGGTATCTTCTTCCCTTCATTGTCATCGCCTGCGGAGACGAATAGCAACCCGACAAGTGAAAGCGTACGACAGCTCCGTGCGCTTAGCTTGGTTGTCCATTGTCACCTCGGCTTCATGGCATTTATTCTATCCCTGCCGGGCACCGTCGCTTTTTATAAACAATAGAAAAAACATACACCGCAGACATTTGACCAGCGTCCCTGTAAGACTCTACCACGCAAGCGTACTTACGCACTGCGTGTATGTCTTTGAGATTGCATTTGTTTATGTTAGTTTTCATTTTCCGGATTAGTTTTTTTTTTTTTTTGTCGACGTGAGCGTGTGACTTGAATGGGCGTCTCATACAGCACACTTCTCCCAAGCCGTCGGTAGCGACAGAAGGTATGTTGAAATTGAAGCGATGTAGAAGGTATATGAGAACGGCTGTCGAGGAGTTGAGTGTCTTTTCTTGGAAGGGGGGTCCTTGCACTGAGCCTCCTCAAATCGCTTTTTATCCCACGCGTATGTCTGTGTCTCTGTTTTTTCCTCTGCGAACTGAGGAGACCGTTCTAAAGCAAACGGTGTGATTTGGATGTGCGAATGCAACAATATAGAGTTTTAAAACATAACGATAAGAAAGAAAGCACCTGAAGTCAGCCAAGATTTCGCAGAGAGATTGACCCCGTTAAATGGAAGAAGCGACGAGAACCAGGAACGCGTGAGTTCTTTGACTTTCTCAGCAGATGCATCAAGAAAGAAAATGACCGGGATTGACGCGCCGCGAATGTTATGTCGCCAGAGGAACTTTCCATTGTTTTAGCAGCTGAAATTTAGTAGGGAAGGAAAATGGTGGTTCAGGTTATTTATTGTTTGATTGCTTGTACGCCTACATTCGCGAGAGTGGTAACAAAATAGGCTTGTTATTAATGTTTAATAAGCTCAGCTGCTGTTTTTGTGAAAAGCTAGCTGTCCAAAAGGTTTGTAATACACATTTAGGTGAGTAGTTTTATACGTAATTGAAGAAGGTGACCCTTACGATTTCCAGCAATAAAAAGCATGACATTCCTAGGATATGCTTGCGATTCCTACTGGCAGGCAAGCAGAAGGGCGCAAGAACTCCGGAGAACACTATATATTTTAAATGAAAAAAAAAAAGTGTAGAAGTGGTGGCGCTTCCACTGCCGACCAGGGTGGCCCGCATTTCAATGACGGTGATAAACCAGAATAACCATACGGTAAGGAGGAGGTGAAAGGTTAAAGTATAGCACAGTCTCATATACCATGGTATAACAAGGCGTGGGAAAGAGAATTCAGGCTAAGGAGGTGGGAAAGGAGGAAGTCAACGCTACCAGTTCCGCCGCTTGCTCAGTGTTCGCAGCGCTAGTGCGTAGCTGACGCCTTTTTTTTTTTCATATTCAATTTTTACAGTGGCGAACGAATTCTCGATATCATTAGTAATATATAGATATACTGGCATGGGATCTTGTGAATCGACAGTAAGGCGCCGCCTTCGTGTTTAGAGACACCACGCAATCAATCAAAATTACAAAACTCAAACGATTCCTTATGCATTCGCCTAAGACAACTTGAAGGCGACAGCCATCCGTTGGGACCATTTTGCCTTGCACACGTACTATACCACGCGACCACCGATGTCTTATTTTTTCAAGACTCGCGATCACCGGAATACGTCATATTCAACAAAAGTAGGCTCCACCATACTTTCTTTGGTATTCTTAATTTAAATCTTATTCGCTAAAAATCAATGCGACCCCCTTTTTTATTGTCAAGTAATAATTCATATCAAAAATATTTTTATTAAACAAAAGTACAAATTATTCGCTTTTCGGTATTTTGAATATTTGATCTTAGTTACCCTATTCTTTGCCGATCCCCCATGGTGGGTGTGAGCCAAAGTTTTAGGACCTCAACTACATCTACATCAAGCGACAGCCCCCGCTTAGGAATTTTTCAATCTCATCAAGTCTCCATTTCTCCTGAAATTCGGCCTTAGTGAACCTTCCTGGGGACAAGGTCATTAAAGTTCGAGCGGAAAACACTTGCAAACAGGGAGACTTCGTCGCTTCATGTACAGTTTATTTCTTTACATTGCTTGGAAATAAAGGGAATTCTATTGTTTTAATGCTAGAAAAGTGAATAATTATGTGACGACATCTGCTACGTGCAAAGTTCCCGGGACAGCGAGCAACGTACGTCATGCAGATATTCTACAATTTTTTTTTTTTACAGTGCGCTGATGATTCACGCGAATCAGGTGTACCGCGCAAGTAGTAGGTTATTGATCCCAGTGGAACAAAAAAAAAAACGCCGACCAAGGTAAAGTGCACAATATTTTTATCCAACCCATTTTAAAAAATGATTGTGCATTTTACCTTGGTCGGCGTTTTTCTTGTATTCCCCACTATGCTTGTTCCCGACCAGACGGGATTCCATCGGACTCTTGGTTATTGCTCCTAGCATGATCTTTCGACTCAGTGTGATCAAGTTCAAAGAAAGCAAGCCGCGATCCAACGTTCTCAACTGCTCATACCGCTACAACGACGGCGTGTAGCGCATTGTCTATTGGAACTTATCTTTTTTTTTGTTTTGTTCGAACTTATAAAGCTGTTTCTGTGTATGACTGTTTTTAGTTTAAACGGTTTTTCCATATGTTTCCATAGTTTGGACATCCGCAGCTACCACGGCCTCCTTTCAGCAATCTGCAGTAAGCTGGCATACGAGTCTGTACGTAAAGGAAAGGTCAGTTTCACTGACCAGAAACATTATCCGGTTAGGGCGACCATGCAAAAAAATGACCAGCGTTTAATTGAAACGAATGGCTATTCTTTATAGACTAGGACCGAATTCGACGTCACCACTCAATGAACCGATCAAGCGATACATAGCGTTCACGTAAGTTGGATATACGAGCAAGACTCTGATTGTAACGGCAATAAAACAGCAGAGACACACATACGCAAACACACATGCTTTCAGTTGAGTTTTCAAGCAACAAAATCTTGCAGTTTAGTAAAGGAAGAACAAACATTAAGAAATGAAGCAAACTTACGTACGACACACATTGCAGTGTAATCCGGGGGACGAAGCACCAATCTTACTCGTGAACACATGGGCGCGCATGCATTAACGATGGCGGAGTACGGACCGCGGACGCTTGAAACAAAGGCAATTTGCGCTGAACATTCTTCTGTGCACTTCCGCGTCCCACGCAAAGAGCACAGAGCGGAGTTGGCGAGTGCCTAAAAAAAGGTAGGTTGGGGGGGGGGGGGGGGGGGAGGGGGGGGGGGGGAGGGGAGCAAGGCTTTTTTCGTCGACGAATTTCACTTGCTAACGTGCTTTAGATCACGGAAGACAAATTGTGCTGCTTGCGCTTCTTTTCTGGATTTAACAGGTAAGCGCTCCTGCTCTGGCAGCATGCGTGTCTACCGGGCATCAAAACATCATTGCTTCAGCAAAACGAAACAGATAAATGGAATGCATTATCATTCAAAACGTACGCGTACCGCCTAATATTTTTCCCGTTTTTCTGCCAAAACCACCTGCGATTATTTTTAGAGAAGCAAGAAATGATAAGATGCGCTCTGAGGGAAGGCGTGATAAACTGCTTCTGTCCTTGTGTGAGACTCTTCAGCTTTTGCACCAATTGCACGCGCCGAATCACGGGTGATGCCGACTTACGGCACTGCAGGCAGACGCTACACTTTGGCGCCACATTTGTTCTCTGCCTGGTGTTCGTAAGAAGCGAAAGCTGGTACGTGAATGTAGAAGGTTCGCATGCTCATTCAAGAGAATGAAACGATCCGCCCTCTTTAGTGGCTAGACTAATGACCCTAAGGTCGCGGGGTTAAATCCCTGCCGTGGCGGCAGCACTTCAATGGAGGCAAAATGCTAGAGGCCCGTGTACTTAAATTTAGGTGCACGTTAAAGAAACCCAGAAATTTCTGGAGCCCTACACTACGGTGTGTGTCATGACCATATCATGGATTTGGGGCGTTAAACCGCAACAATTATTATTTTCACAGGGCATTTCAATGTAACAACTATCCCAACAAACCTTCATGCTAAACTTAACCTATGCTGAACTGGATGCTTGGAAACTCTGGTGTGTGTTCGGAAAAATCGCGAACAATGCGTTTCCCAGTTGCTGTGAGCATGCCAGTGCGCATGCGCTGTTCCTTCATAACACTTATTAACTCAAGTAAGACACAAATAAAGAAGAAACCCGAGATTACACCGGTGGTTGTCAACGAAATAATGATGAATGAATGCTCCGCACTGAGCCGTAGCGTTCGGTCATCGTCGCAGTGGTGAGTCCCTATACACCACGAGAGGACGGACCTCTTCGCGAGGCTCACTTAACAAAGCCCTCATTAGCGGAACTTATCCGATGGATTATAAATTGCATCCAACTTTGCGAAACTCCGAAAATCAATTACGGCGCCGTCCGCGTCAAATTAACGAGCGCCTGGCTCGTCCATGGCAGCGAAGCGCTCTTCGCGTATGCATGTCTCGGCAGTGCGGTGTGACAGCTCGTAGAAAAGGCGCGCGACGCCCGAGTTTTTCTTTTTTTTTTTTCAGACACTCTTTGCAGGAATTCGACATGTCAACTACGATTGAATTTGCCTTCATAGGGCTTTAGTTCACCCGTAGAGCTAGCAACAATTGTATAGAATACCCTGCTAACTGCGCAAATTGGTCGATTTTTCACTGCAATCAAGCCAGAACGCAGCTTTGACTTGCCTCGGGATGACCTTTAAGAAAGCGGCACAATGCGTCTTCCTGATCGCCAAAGAGCTTTAATGAAGGTAAAAGTTATTGCATTGTAATGTTAGTGTGGGCGACGAGTGAGCTTTAAAAACTGCCAGTATGGTCAATTCAAGCGAACTTCGTTTGCACAAGGACAGCGAAAAACTCGCTAAATGACTGCAGCGACGTTGAGGCCAATGATAATGAGGATGAGGACATGGCGATCACGGATACGTTAGGACGATGGCAAGGGCGACATTTAATTAACATCAATGGAATAAAATATCTACGGCCCGACGCCGCCAGAACGGCTTGGAAGTTATGAACTCGTGTTCGGATTCTACGAAGGAAGAACAGAAGCTTCTTTGGCGTTCTCTTTTACGAAAAACTGCTTGCATGATAACTGCAACAGGCGCTACTTAGAGCGCAAGAAATCTTCTAACAGGCCTATATTTCGTAGCTTACAAGTCAGTAAATTAGGCACAGTGTGTTAAAACCCATGGCGTATGCATAACAGCGTGGCAACGAAAATCCCAAGTGCTGCATGAGGAAACAAGCGATTTCTTTGTAGCTGAATGATGCTTTTTGCTGTTTTAGTACATAGTAAGAGTGTAGGCCTAATTTTGCTGATGATCTGCATTGAAGATGCCATACTAACTCCTCCATAGTGGCCTAGTTTACGTACAGTCCTCACGGATTGAAACGCGGCAGTTTAGGTACCTGCACTTTTGCTTGCACCATCCTCAGTTCATGTCATATCGGCGCGATTTCGACTCAGACATTATTATAAAATCGAACCTTCCCTTTAGAGGCCAGTTTCGTAGCGACATGACGCGGCTATCCCGAGCAGTTCTCAACACCAGTCATACTAACAGTTTTGACTTCGCGTTTACACTCGTGAGCCCTGTACGTCGTTACCTCAGTGCCAACTAATCAAGATCAAGTCTTCATACCGTCCTTATGTATGCAGAAGAAGAAGACGAGGCACACCCCCAGAAGAAAACACAGAGAGAGAGAATGGGGAGAAGAAGAGACATCGCAGAAATGTCCAATGCCGATGGGACGTGCCCGGGGTGTGGGGAACCCAATGTAGCATCGGTCTCAAAATTAGATATCGGTCCGAGACGCACCGTCGAGCGTGGCCGTAGCGATGGGGGGAGTCGCGAAAGCTGACACCCTCGGAGTGTGTCTCATACGCGCTGCAAATATTGACACAGAAAGAGAAGGAGTGAGAGAAAAACGGGAGTTGGTGAGGCGAGTGAGGGGAGTGAGGGAGTGTCCCTACCCCGTACACACGCGAGAGAGCATCGTTGCTCTTCTTGTTCTTCTTGGTGGGGCGCTGCAAACGGGACGCAGTGTTTCATCCACTCGACGACGACAGGAAGAGGGAGAGTCCGGTCAAGCGTGAGATGGCTCTGCCTCGAGCAACGACGACAGACACGCGATACTTTCCGACGTCGGGCCAGAACGGAAATGGCGGACGCTTTTGTTTGAAAACGCCACGCGCACGAGACGGCCAGCGCGTGTCTTAACGCCGAAGAGACGGACTCGATGGTGAAATAAAAAATGGAATTGCGTGCAATGAAGGCGAAGAGCGGGCTCCCCAATAATCCCCGACTCGCCGAGTGCGAGCACTGGCGTGAGCGTGTCGTATGTCCACAGACTCGAAAGCGTTCTCAAAGAGCAGTGGGTAATGTCCACCGGGGCGCTATGCTCACTGAAGAAGAGCACTGAATGAGGCAGAGAATAATAAAGAAAAAGAAACCAGGGCGATGGTATCACGCTGCACTGCGCGCTTGTGTTCTTGGGCGTTTCTTGGTGATCTAACTGGCGCTGGATTGGAGTTCATGGTTTCTTTAGTTGCGATTTTATAGAATTACGAAGGAGAACTGGACTGCTGGTTAAAATTCTCAGGTATCAGTGGCTGGGATAACATCCCGTTTTCTTTGGAAGAAAAAAACTCTTTCTTTCTTTCTTTCTTTCTTTCTTTCTTTCTTTCTTTCTTTCTTTCTTTCTTTCTTTCTTTCTTTCTTTCTTTCTTTCTTTCTTTCTTTCTTTCTTTCTTTCTTTCTTTCTTTCTTTCTTTCTTTCTTTCTTTCTTTCTCTCGCTCTCTTTCTTTCTTTCCTTCATTCTTTCTTTATTGTTCTTTACTTTCGGAGTTCAATGAACATTCCTAAAGAAAGTTTGATGAATATGGAGAAGGTGGACAGCTAAGCGTTACATCAGAAAACGAGGGAGAAAAAGCGGCTGTTTCAATATATATATGACTGCATGTTTTAAACATGTATCCACTCAGAATAATCTTCAGCTGATCAAGTGACACACAGCTTTAAGATCTCCTTACACTCTTGAGCAGCAAGCATAGCAGTAACAGAGAACAATTTTAGCGATGGCCTATCTACGCAACGGGTGATGTGGTTAATGTTCATTTCACACTTCTCAAGGCACCTTTAGTGTTTCTTACGATTCATTAACACTTCGTAGTTTACCACTTTACAATTAGTTAAAGGTGCTACAAGTGACGATAGCTATATTTCTGGACCATGTATTGCCTGCTGTCGTATTGCCTACAGGCAGTACCTTCTCTTAAAATACAGTTACTGAAAAAAAAAATTACGAAGTGTATGGTTTGTTGACTAGTGCTACACGCACCGTTTCCACAAAAGTGTGTGGGCTTTACAGTTGACAGTTACAGTTTTTTTTTAATATTTATATTTGTCTCCTTACGCAACTAGGTTTGAGAAATATATGTCGGTCCAAGTAAGCATGACCTATACCATGGTCTCACATAAGCAGTCTAATGCTATGAGGTCGTAACGAAACCTTAACCTAGAAGTTGTACGTGCCTGAATCCTTTATACGCCGCCTTGCCTTTCTGACAGTTCTACGGCTGCTGGTAGGTACAGGTCACAGTTTTGCATAATCCAGCTTGGTCAATGTAACAGGAACATGCGGTTGCTATGGCAACGACACACTCTGCAAAGAATTTCGGATCTGTAGCCCTCGTTTCATAAGAAAGCACTCACTGCTTGAAAGGTGTCTTTCCATGCATTCTTAAAAAAAAAAGAAAAAAAAAGCACACAACATAATATTGGTCCCGTAGAAAATAATTCAGTAGAATGCCTCGAAGAAAAATAAATTGGGTTGCTTTCCAGTTCTTGGAAATGTTTGCCGCTCTGTAGCTTCATTTCTATGCGTCGGACATACAAGGAAACTTTTCTTCGTTCCTAAAAATGAATCACGCGCAGTTTTCTGGCTGGACCATTTCTGTTCAAGCAAACATACGCGTCAGATTCGCAGCCGAAGAAAGAAATTGAAAAGTTGAAAATAACAGAGTAACGTCTTTTCCCTTTTAGAAATGGCCCTATGGCCAGTCTCTATGTATTGTGCGCCACTTTTGCAAAAACATTAAGATCATTCACATAGGAGTCTAGAATGCATTCAGACAAGCTACAACCTATTGTTGTATTTTTTTAAATATTGCTTATTGGTCCAACTTCTCCATATCGGCGGCGGTTCCTGCAATCACTTTATTCTGTTAGTTTTTATGTTATTGCGTTTGGAAGAACTCCAACTAATTTTCACTGTGTCAATTTTTTTTTGGGGCATAATTTCGGTTAAAGCTCAAGAACAGAAGAAAACGAAACTAAATTAAAATGTTCCAAAGGGATTTAATAAAGGATTACACAGATAGGAAGAAATACTTATTGATAAAACTCCAATGCCACCTTCAGGCGTTGAACAGCATGTCCAAAGTTCGGTGAACCAACTGTACTGTTCATGAACGTTTCAGCTGCAGAAAGAGAAAGGGGGAAAAAGAGGGATGGTGTTCGGCATGGTCGTATGAAACCTAAGGCACTGCCTCGTTGCCAAAATGCAGCGCGGAGTTCCAGTTTCACATCACACCCGGCGCCTCGGCATCGAGAGCAGCTTCGCGGTCTCCGTGCGAACACAAGCAATGGAAACTCTGACAAAAAAATAATATTCGATGGCGGCCGCCACCAAACGCGCCGCGAAGGAAGAAGAACCGACAGAAGCGGCGCGCGGTTTATCAGCTTCCAGAGGCCTTCCCCGGCTTGATCGGATAAAGGCGCTTGGTTCGATTCTTCCCCGACGCCTGGTGTGCGCAGCCGGCGCATTTCTCGGGCCTCGGCGGGACCGTTTCGCCCAAGCGGTTTCCATACTGATGCGACGAAACCCGAGCACGCCCATGGGTCTCCGCTGCGCCTCGTACGAGTCACGCTTCGCCACAGTAGAGAAAACTTATGCCGGCCCGAAGCAACAAGAACCCTTTTGTTGTTGTCGTTTCTTTGTTCAGTTTCTTCTATGTAGATTTTTTTAGAGTCAGGCAGAATACTTCGCCGCACATAAACAAACCCTATAGGCATGGCTGGTGGGTTACGAGGGGAAAACACGACGATTCTGGCATAAATAAAGAATATAGCATACATATATCTGATTTACCTTTAATGGATCTAGGCCATATATTTGTTTCATTGTAAATAATCCTGTGAAATGCTCGTGCTAGTTTGATCAACCTTGTTTATTCAACTTTAATACTGTCTGTAGTTTGAATCACAACTGCTTGTACGTACTATAATGCGTTAATCTATTTTATTTTCCCGCTGTGAAGCTGCGCTGTGTTTGAGGTGGGCAGATTCACCTCAAGCTGCTAACTGCACCCTTTTATTGCCTCGTCATCCTCTCAATTCAATTGCAAATAAATTCAGCTCAATCCATATAGCGATCCGGCCGTTTGAGTAGGCCGACGGGAGTAGGTAAATGCGCGCGTGCAGACGTCATGAGCAAATCGAGTCCGCTGGTAGGCACAGCACTCGCGCTCGACGCGTTCTTGATAACGTGAAGCTTCAGTGCTTTTGTGCCATGACTCCCCCCCGGTGTTCCGGTTTAGGAAAACGGATATCTCGCAGATCTCAATGAGGGGCGCAAGCCAAAATGAGAGCGATCGTACCTTTCTTAAACCGAAATTTTTGAATGAAAGCGCTAGCGAACATAGAGAGATATAGAGTGACGTGCAACAAAATGTAGATGTGGTGACTATATTGCTGACAATCTGACATAATAAATCATGTCGAAGAACTGCTGTTGATGAACCTGCCTGTAAACAACAGCCAAAGAAGGAATTGTGTGTACGCTGAAAAGGCGTGTGTTCTTTATGGTTATAACATCGTTTTATAACATCACCTGCGATGTCTACCCCCCCCCCCCCCCCCCCCATCACAACGAAAAAAATAAAATACTTATTTCGTGAAAATCTTAACTTTCCTACCCCTCATACTTCAAAGAGTGACCTCATTACAGTACGTACGGTATGGTGTCATATGGTCGCTGAACAACGTCGTGCTTTCCACAACCCCATTCGGTTTCTTCCGAGCTGTGTACAGGGTGCGTCGTCGATGGAGGGGTCGCGTGTATACAGACGCGTGAGGCCATCCGCATGGCAGACACGTCACAGCCGTTGCGAAAACACGAACAGCGCCCTGTTTTCACAGACCCAGAGAGACTAGGAAGAGCCCCGTTTCCAAGGCGTCACGGCAAAAGTGCGCAGCCATCGCGACCATTTGCTCCGATGCCTCCCCCTTCCAACATCGTGCCATGCCCTTATACATTTTTCGCTTCTTCCCGCCAATTTCGAGCCTTCCATCGACGCTCTTCGATTGCGTGAAAAGCCGTTTTCAGAACGTTCCGCTTTTTGCCTCGCCCTGCTTGAATTTTCGCGTATGTGCTCCCTCACGCTCCAGACCGGTTGTTTCGGCGGATTTTCCGCTTTGTTTTTCGACGCCCTGTATTTTGCGGTCGACCAATATTCCGTGCCAATGCGTGGGCCTTTCCAGAACGACCACGAAAAAATGCAGGGGAATGGTGCAGAATGAGGCGCGGTGTGTACAAGAAAAGAAAGGGCGACATAGCGAAAGCGACAAAGAAGCGCCACATCGAACTGAAAACAGGGCACCACCACCGAGCACTCTTTCGGAGCGAAGGTGGAGGTGGAGATTTCTCTGAGCGTCTCATTTGCGTTTTAGTCCGCTGGTTTCTTTATAAGCAGGCAATGAAAAAAAAACATGGTTGATCCCTCCGTCATAGGAATCGGTATAACACGATATAACACGAAAGTGAAACGTACCCTTACAGAAATAGTTGCATATTTACTGTACATTGGTATCAGAGAGCTTGCGCAATGTCTATTGGTGTGTAACGTGGATGCATCCACGTTGACGCTTGGTGGTACATCTGTATCCCGACGACTAACATCCATGATCAATGATTAAACGAACCGTTGTGGTCATAGATGCATGCGGTAACTGTACGATGAGAGCGGAATCAGAGAAAGCGGTGTGACAGCCAGAAGAGCGTCACTGATTGGACGCCTAACTTGGGCTGAGGTCGCCTACTTGCGGCATGTTAGAGTTATTGAACGCCACTGCCCGACCAGAGGGAAACGCAACCCGCGTCTTGTCTTCGCCGTTGGCCGGCTGCGATTTTTTGCGAGGCGAGCGTAAGTTGGGAACACGGAGTTACGGCCACGCGAAGCAGTCGCACGTCGCCGAGCTATTTTTGGTATGAATGGATGCTATGAGTGAGGCCGACGCTGGGAGTAAGGTCTCCACCTGTCAGTGTGTTAATGCGTCGACAAAATTGCACTTTTCGCATAGCGACCGATGGAGACGCCGCGCGTAGCGCCTCATGGCAATTTAAAGCCATGAGCGTAAAGAGAGAGAAAATACGATAGAAAAAAAAGGTTGCAAGCATCGCCACCAAATACCGCCCCACCTGGCCAAGCTGCGCATTCGCGGCAGCTAGGCCACACCCACCGACAGTGACATCGAGCGCAACTTCCGCTCTACACTGCATAGCCTTGCTGCGACCGATCGTGCCGAGACAGCCATGGGGCGTCGTAAGAAAGTGCGTACTCCCGCGGAGGAAGCCGCACATCTCGAAGCTGTACATGTCGGTCGACGGGGAGTACGAGCGGCGACGGGCCCGTGCTTCGCTGTGCCAAGCTTTGCGCGACTTAGTGGAAACTTCCCGAATTGTTTCTCGTCACAGCACCTTTTCTAAATTTTGTTTTTATCAGAACACGCTTCATTAAGCGAGAAATTCGGATTTTGTCGTCTATTGTGAATCAAAGATTCGCCTGTTATCTGTTCCGGCTCCAACACCGCATTTATCTCTCTCTCGCGCGGCCAGTGCTCCTAGATGAAGTCGAGGAAAATATTTTGAAAGGTAGCCGCAAAAAAAAGAGAATCGTTTGAATTGCCTTAACCCCCCGCCATCGATAGAAACAGATACGTGGTACTTCGTTGTTGTTTTTTTTTATTATGCTCTCGACAGTGTTTTCCACGTACCCTCCACACCGTCGAGCTTTATGGCTTTAGCTTAAGACTTTTCTATTGTATAACAGAAATCAAGCAATTCAGAGCGAAATCCAGAATATGGTTCGCGTCTGCTTTTCGGCATTTCCAAAGCTTCCAGGGAGTCGGGAAGGAAAGAGGACAGATAAGCGGGAGAGGGAATCTGTCATTTGGAGAACGAGCGAAGTTCACTTAGGCAATTAAGGGCGGTGAGCCCCAAATGCTGCCGAGCACAGGACATTTTTCAAGAGTCGCCCCTCCACTCCTCCTCATAAGATAGGGAGAAGAAAATCGCTGAGACGGTCTTCCCCAATCGATCCCTAATCCTTGCCGCCATTTGTAGGCAAAGAAACCATCACCTGGTTGCCTTTTCTTTCTTTTTTTATTTCCTTTCTTTTTCTTTTTTCACTCTTTTTGCATTATCCCTGCGAGGTTATGATTCCTCCCTTTTTCACCTTTCTTCGCGAATTCCGACGTCGCTGCGCGTACCTTCCTTCTCTTCCAGATTTGTTGCTTTACGATGAACCGTCTACAATTTTTCAGCTGCCTACGCCTCCATGTTAAAGCGACAACAACATTAGCATAACAGGCGTAGCCCTACTCTAACGACTACCACGAATCTCAAGCGCAGCAGGGGTACTACTACAGCGCGTGTTAAGGAAACGTGAAAAAAATTATTAACACACAGAAGACAAGACAAACAGATAAAGAAGGAACTGGCGAATGCTCGTTCTTTTTTACGAATGTTCGCGTTTACTTGCGCTCCCGACGAGAAGGTGTTCATCTTCTTCAGATTCGCGCTTGGCTTGATAAGAGCGCAACGCTTCAAATTCTTTGTCGGACTTGATTATTTTGTTTCTGGTAGCTCTTGGAATTCTTCATATCGCCCGGAAGGCTCTCGCGCTTTTTTTTTTTTTTTGTAAAAGGTGGCGTCGACGCTAAAAGGGATTAACTAATGAAAGGTAAGCTCATCCATCATTTCTATTACAGCTACGCGGGCTTCGATAGATCGCTTCACTTTAACGTACGACTTTGTACTTGTAGCGCCTCCTGATTGGACAGGCTGTAATAAATTGGTTAGGAGCGCCAACTTTCGAAGGCGAAGCGTTTTTATAATGTACGCAAATGGCGAGTGAAACCTGGTGCCCTCCGAGAAATATTACCTACTTCCATTAGGCAAGTATAGCTTCTCACGCCAACTCAGTTTAACAACTAAACGTGACAATTTTTTATACCGATTATGTGATTTAAGTACTGGAATATTCGACAGTATTTTTGCAGGCGGAATATCAAAATCCAAACACCCTTAAATACGAGCATAAAGCTGTTGCTCACATGTAACGCGTGAAAAATAAAAGTCTTGTTCGTCTGAAAGGCCAAGCAGTGATGCAGACATAAATATATTAGGCAACAGCACTAAGGAAGGTTAGTAGAGTGATAGCTATGAAAAAGCTTTTATATTGCTCTTATGATTAAGCCGAAAGGTGTTTATGCAAATGGTGTAGTCACTTGAGGTGCAAACATGGCACGCTTCAACAGAAAGCAACTATAAAAATGCAGACTAAATGAACGTTTATAGACGGCAGTTTAAGCTGAACTTTTAAGCCATACTTTCAAAACATCCACATTCAGTTTAAAAATAAAAGACAGTGATGTCTGCCCACTCTTTTCTCCGCTCGTGAAGAAGAGAAAAACACGACACTCTTCGCTCAGCTTAGCACTGGTCGTACATAAACGCCTCAAGTTGCCCTCACTAAGCGCGAATTAATTATGTAGGACACGACCGAAGGCCATAAAGATCGGTGGCGCGGAGCAAAGAAAGAACACGAGCCCACGTGCCACGCTGCGTCCGTGCCGATTCTGCAACGGA